>CAKNYM010049360.1:92904-129326 GCA_932195095.1 Andricus curvator
CAAAATGAAAAATCATTTCAATTTTCGTAGAAATGTTAGTAAGATTTGTTCATTCTCCTGAAACCTATCAAATATCTCAAAGAGCTTGCAAACTTTATTTCGAAAAATAAAAAAAATATAATTTGCTTACCATGTTGATAAAGGGCAATCCAATCTGTCAATTCTTTCGAAACTTATCATGCTAAAAGATTAAAAATCTACAGACACACACACTGACAAACGTACAGACAGACAGAAACATTCGCAGAAACCCATTTTTCAGGTACAGAATGTCTCAAAACGTGGACATTTGACAAAAATGAGGGGGGAGGGGGGTAAAATTTTACACAAATCTAATACCTCCTCTGATGATAACGTAAAAACGAATTTTCAACAAAAGAGTTCAATTTCAAATCAGAGACGAAACTTGAAAAAATATAAATTTTTAGCAATGGAATGCAAGCTTCTAATGCGTCCCCTTAGGTTTCACATTTTTCTTGTATCTCTTACCTATTCCTTTACACACCTACAGTGAAAAGGAAGAGAAAGAGATTGGGAAGCTGATGAGACATCGGCGCGCAAGGCAGAGTAGAAGGGATAAGAAGACTAGGAGCGGAGGATGAGGGGAAAGAATGTATATTTGTAGTGAAACGTAGTGTGAAAGGAAGCAAAGAAAGAATCGAAGAAGATCTGTGTTTAAGGTATTTAAGGACCTACAGTTTAAGGTGGGTTTCGAACGACCAAGAGCAACAGTTTTAAGTACTTAGAGAACCTGTTTCTCTAGAGGTACCGGTCCCACGACTCTCCGGAGATGAACAACTCTCTTGCTAGACTAGCGTTCCCCACATGAGCCGCCGAGGCTCTTCCAGAGTCCAAGGCGGGAATGGAACCTGCCCCACGACCATCGTCCACGACCATCGTCCCACTTACATTTTTTTTAAACTAGTTCAATTTTCAACCAAGTAGTTGAATTTTCAATTGAAAAAGATGAATTTTTAACCAAATAGTTACATTTTCAACAAAAGAGATGAATTTCCAGCAATAAAATTTACTTATTACCAAAAAACAAGAATTTTTAACAAAATTGTTGAATTTTAAAGCCAAAAGGACGAATTGTCTACATAAAGGTTGAATTTTCAACCAGAATAATTTTATTCCATAGTTCTTTATCAAACAGCATTTTATCGTATTTCATCAATTTACATAAGTATTAAGTATTGAGCTGGTCTTTTAACAATTTGCAACATCAATGATAATCTTTCAAACAGGTAAAGATGCAGCGTTGTAGCCGTGGCGCTCGCTTGCTCGCGCGGCATATCGAGTGCATCTTTATCGGCTTGAAAGACGACCTTTGTTGTATTCCATACTATAAAAATAAGCATCACACTTAGTTTCACCATAGCGGCTATGCATTTTTTCTCATTTTTTGCGCCTATTAATTTGGGTGGAAGACGTAGTTTATTGTGGCATTCCTTTCTAATTCCTCTTTGGTTACTGCCCTGATATTCAAGACCTCCTCTGAGGACAAATTCAAGGGAGTGTGGTCAAGATCAGCTTTACAGTTGGTATTTATTGTCAAGCGCAACATCTCGCTTGCTGTTATAATAGTTTTTGTTCTTCGGTTAGGATGTCCTTCTCGTCGCAGTGAGAATATACCTTATGGCTGTAAGGCATTTATACATTGTTGGAAGACAGGCTATCGGTCTAAATTCAGATGGATTTTGAGCATCTGGTTTTTTAGGCAACATATACGTAGTACCCTTGAGCATAAAGCCTGGCATCAGATCTGGGTGTTCGATGATCTTCTGAAAGCACCTTGCCAACGCAGGATGCACACTTGTCAGGTACTTGTACCAGAAATTGTGCACCATGTCTGAACCTGGAGCTTTCCAGTTACTTGCCCTTTTCAAAACCGTTGAAACATCTGAAGCTGTGATTTTAGTCAGCTCCATTTCAGGGTTATTGCTAGCTCTTGCTTTCTCTAGTTGGAACCACGCAGTGTCCAAATTGCTTCTGTTAGTTTTTTCCCCAAACACCCGAGCAGTAGTTAGTCATGTCTTCCAATTGAGGAACTTCGGTGTCTTACCAAAGTATATTTATTGCTATTTTATTATTTATTATCATTATGTATATTAATACATTATTATTGAATTCATTATTCAATAATAATTAATTATAATAAGAATTAATAAATTTAAATACAGTAAAATAAATTTAAATAATAATTTATTATAATATTCTCTTTATTTGTTTATACTTTCCCTTTTACGGGTTTGAGAGTCTTTACATAACCGTTACATGTATTCTTACAAACAAGCCTTATACTATCTCATTAACTATTTGCTACATATCGTCTTAACTTATTATTCTTATTTCTAAACGCTTGCGACTTTGCCCTGGGCTTCCATTTCCTCTTACCACTATAAATCTCATAATTGGACTCTACTCCGCAACACTACTTCGTGATTCTCCTTCTTTAGGAGTCATTTTTTGGCTTTTTTCCTACCCTGTGCAACCAGCTCTCTCTCTCTCTCTCTCTCTCTCAGCTCTTCCAGCTTCTTCATCCATTCCTCACCCTGATCATTTTCATTCAGAATCCATTTCATTCTCTTTTCTATGATCTCCCCTCCCCCTTCGTCACCTGTATACCTCTCTAACATATGCAACCATGCTTCCTGCTCATACTTACATACTCTACACACATTCTCCTCTTCATTCATCCAATACCTACTCTAGTTCCCCCTGCCTCTTCACCATTCTATACCAGCTGTTGTACCTTGAATCAGCGATTTTTTTCCATTTTTCCTCTCCTTGTCTTGCCTTAATCTCGTCCTCTATTTCCTCCCACTCTCTACCCCTAACATGCATACCCCATTCAAACCTCATAACATATCTCTCATCCTCCCATTTTGAACGCCACACGTTAAACCTCCTCTCTTTATCCATAATCTCCCGGGCACACGCTTGCGCGATTTTGCTTCCTTCTCCCCTTCTTAGTTTCTCTTCGAAATTCCAGGCTCTTTTCATTTGCCTCACCACCATTTTCTCCCGTCCTAATCCTTCCCTCAGCATATAACCTGGGCAGCTCCAACTCACTCTCATAACCCATCTCAAAAACCTCTCCTGCAAACTTTCCACTCTCTTATGTTCTTTCCATCCCCAAATTTCCACTGCATAGCTTAACACTGACCACACTAAGACATCAAACATCCATACTCTTCATCTTCCAGTCGTCCTTAAACCTTCTTTTTCTTATACCCCATACTTGTCCCATTACTTTACTCGCGCATTCTAACCTCTTTCTCACCTGCAGCTCGCTTCGTCCTCTCGTTTCGAACCAAAATCCTAGGTAGCAAAACTCATCCACCAACTCCACCACCACGCTATTTATCTTCCATTCATACTCTAATCTTCCCCTTTTATTTCTGGAACACATCATCTTAGTCTTGTTCACATTCACAGTTAAACCCTTTTCTCTCACATAGTCTTCGAACACTCTCATCAACAGATTCATACCTCTTTCATCATCCGCTACTAGCACTACATAATCTGCATATGTCGGTGAGTACACTTGGCTTGTTCCTAACGTTGTCCCCCCTTTCCCTTTCCTCTCCAACTTCTCCTCTAAATCTGCCAGAAGAATACTAAACAGAAGTGGGCTCAACGGGCACCCTTGTCTGAGGCCCCTTCCTGTCCAGAATTCCTCTCCTTTCTTGTCTCCTATCTTCACTCTTATCTTAGTTTCCACAAATATTTCTTTTATCCTCTCTATTAATCCTTTGTCTACTCTTCTCTCTATCATGGTTGCTCATAACACCCTCCTGTTAACTGAGTCAAATGCTGCCTTAAAATCTACAAACAGTGCAACAAGTTTCCCTTTCTTTCACCCTAGGTTCCTATTGACTAGATAATTGAGCACGTAGACGTTATCTATGGTTCCCATCCCTTTTCTAAAACCCCCTTGATTGTGTGGTATACTACCTTTTTCTTCCACCTTTCTTTCTAACCTCCTTCTAAGCACTTCCGCATAAATTGTATATCCCACCGACATGAGTGTGATCCCTCTATATTCCTCTACCCTTTTTCCCTCTCCTTTCTTGATCAACGGTACTACCAGCCCTGTCTTCCATTCCTCCGGCCAACCTTCTCCTTTCCATACCTTATTTCAAATCTTCCACATCTCATCTCTCACTCCTAATCCCACATATTTCAGTGCTTCATTTTCCAAGCCATCTACCCCTTTTGCCTTATTTCTTTTTAACCGAACAATCGCCTCATTCACCTCTTCCCTACTAATCTCGTTTGCGCCGTCCTCGTCTCCCTCTACCGCTTTTCTTCCTTCTCCCTTTACCCTATTTTCCAGCCCTCCTAACAGTCCCTTGAAGTGCTTCGTCCACTCTTTCATTCCTATTTCTTCATTTATGCCCTTTCTTCCTCCTCTTTCCCTGTTTATCACTTCCCATTCCCTCCCTTCCTTTATAGCTTTCTCTACCTCTTTCATGTACCTTTCTTTCTCCTTCTGTCTTTTCTCCTTTATCATTCTTTCATGCTCTCTCTTTCTCCTGTTGAGTTCTCCTTTTTCTACTTCCCCTTTCCTCCATTTTCTTACACTTTCCTTCATCCTATCTTTACTTTCCCTGCATTCATCGTCTCACCAACCTCTCCTAAACCCCTCTTCTTCTTCTCTTGGTCTCACCTCTTCCCTTACTTTATCAATCACTCCTTTGAGATTTTCTAGCAGCTTGTCTACTCCTTCTTCTTGCAAACATCCTATTTCCTCGTTTTGTATTTTTTCTCTAAATTCTCTTAACTTCCCCCCCCCCCCCCCCAGAATGCCCATTTTCAACTTTTTTTTCCTCTTTTCTTCCCTCTTTCCCCTACTTCGCTTTTTTCTACCACCTCTCCTTGTCGCAATCACCGGAAAGTGTTCTGAGCGTATCACGTAGCCCACTTCCATTTTAACCATCAACTTCCTTATTCTTTCTTCTGCCAGAGTGTAATCTATGACGTTTTCCCCTATACCCGCGTACGTATATTCCCCTTCTTCATCCCCCTTAGTATTTATTGCCGTTACATATAAACCATCCCGCCTCTCCCAATAAGTCCAGAAGCCTCCTACCCTCCCGGTCCGTTTCTTTTTTCTTCGAATTTCTTATGAACATCTCCTTTTCTCTATCCCATACCTCTCCTCCCTTTTCCCCGGTCCATGCATGCAAGTGCCCCCCTATTAGGACCAACCTCTCATCTTTTTCCTCTGTCCATTTCCTTATTGTTATCCATCCTCCCTCTTCTCCTCTTCTTCTGTACACGCATACTACATCCATAATAACTTTTTCTAATTTTATTCTTCTAACCATTGCTCCGTCCTTTTCTTCTATATACTCTCCTTTTTCTTCCTCTACCACCAGTTCCTTTCTTACCCCTGACACCATGCCACCCATTCCACTCCCTTTTACGTGCTCCTTTCTCGCTGCTTGCATCTTACACTCATATGCTTTCGGTAATATTCTTTTCATGCCTTTCCATTCTTTCTTATCTACCCACGTCTCACTCATCATTATCACATCCCACTTCTGCAATTCTCCCCAAAATCCTTTGTCCTTGCTTTTTAGTCCTGAAACTTTCCAGGACGCTATTTTCACGCCGCCCTTATTGCATTTCTCACCTTTCTTCCTTGCATTCAAGACCTCTTGTCGTTTTAAAAATCCCCCGTGCTACTTGCATTCCCCTTTTCCTCTGTGTTGTCCCCTTCCTTCACTACCCATTTCCTACCCTCCCTCAGATCTTCTACTTTATCGTCCCAAATCCATATATCTCCGTTTACCCATATCCTATCTCTCCCAGTCCTTACCCTATTACCTTTACTCTTCTCAGTCCATGCCTTTCGCTCGATTATCCACTTTCTTCTCCATTCCCGCCACGTCATATCTTCTTCGATTCTTTCTGTTCTTCCTTTCAATAATTTCTTCTTCTCCATAACTTCATACTTATCCTCCTCACTCCCTAATTTCACTACCAATATACATTCTTTCCCCTCTTCCTTCGCTCCTAGTCTTCTTATCCCTTCTACTCTGAATTGCGCGCCGATGTCGCTCATCCGCTTCCCAATCTCTTTCTCTTCCTTTTCACTGTCCACTTTCAAACCCTTCACCATTATATTATTTTTCCTCTTCGCTCTCTCTTCCCCTTCCATTCTTCTTTCAACCTCACTCAGTCGCAAGCACCACCTTTCATTCTGCTCATGCCTAACCCCCTCACACTCTCTCGCTTCTTCCAAACTCCCTTTCTCTTCAAACTTATGCTCATTCCTTAGTTCTAGCTTGCTCACTCTCTTCTAGCAATTTCATATCCCTTTTTCTATCCTCCTCATTCTCTCTCTGCCTCTTCTCTGTGCTTTCCAATTTGTTCCATACCTTCTCTTTCTCTCCTTTCCATAATTCTTCCCACTTTTGTCTCACTTTTCTTACTTCGTCTTTTACCTCCTCCCCTTGCCTCTGCATCTCATTCAGTCTTCCGCAAGTCTCATCCAATCTTCCGCAAGTTTCCTCTCTAAATCCCTTTATAAGAGCTTCTAATTTTTCCAACATGTTCCCTTCATCCCTATCTATCTCCAGTGTTCTTTTGTTTTGTTTTAACTTTTTTAATTTCATTGCCCCTCTCCGCATCTTCGCCCATCCGTTCTCTTTTCCTTTTATCGTCCCCCGTTTTCTCCCCTTCACTATTCATGCTCTCGCTGCTAATCGCGCTCGCCGACTGTTGCCACCTGTGTAGAAGCTCTCTCGACCCCCAACTCCTCGATCTAAATCTTTCTAAATTAGTGGGCCTTCCGCGCCCATGACCCCTTCCTCGACTCGACTCTGCCGTTGCTACGGGGTTCAAAGGCGTAGCGAAAGTATCATCTGCGCTCCCCTCACTGCTTGCCTCGTCTACGACGCTACCCCCCCTCTCTTTGCTATCGCTATCTCTATTTGCTTCCTCATCAATTTCGCTATTTCCTTCTGGAAACACGCTGTGCACTCCGCGTAACCAGCATGTTGCTATTCCGTGTTAACCGACCGTTAGCCTCAACTCTCCCAATACTGCCTCCTCCCTACCCCACCCGTCACTTTCTATCACAACCCCAAACTTTAAAAAACTTACCCAAAACTCACCCTCTTATCCTGATTTGTTTTGGCAATGTGAGGCCACCTCTACTCCTTCTCCCTTCACACCCTCCGAACTCCTACCCTTTTCCAAACAACTTACAGCGTCCCGCCGAAACGAACCTAACCTCAAAATCAACTCTCGCCAATTTTTATCTTTTTTTGATTAAAGCACTTTCTACCGCTCCCTTCATTCACGCTTGCAATTTCACCCCAGTCGCCTTCCTGACCACACACTCACCGTACTCATTCACCTTTCCACTTCTCCCCAGCCAAAAAATGATCGCACTCGAAAAACACCGTGCAACCTCTATCGGTACTGGAAACGGAAGGGAATTTATTATAATATTAATAATTATTTTATTACTTATTATTATATTATGGTTTTTTCAATTCATTTATATTATTATCATTATTTCATTATTATTTATTATTCAAATGAAAAAACAAAACCTCACACAACTTTCCAAGATTCTACTGGACATCCCCATCCCTACAATATTACACAAACACCAAAAAAGCACACCTAGTGAAAGGCAGCTGAGAGGGGTCCGTTAAATGTACTAGGGGTAATTTTTTGAGGTTGCTGATTATAACTGTAGGTATCAGCAGGGGAGTGTCCTTGGTTGTGCAGCAGGTTTTGTTTTTTGCCCATAACTTTTGATCGTATCATCCAATTTTGATGGTTGGGATACCGTTGTAAAGCTAATGTCAATATCTAACTTTTTGCCGCAGAAAGTATATTGATTCCATTAAATACAGAAAAAGTATGGAAAGTTTTTGAAAGATAGCTTTTTTGGTCAAACAAAAGTTTGTCCCCGTTTGCGCAGCACTTCAAAAAATCCACTAAAATTGTAAAAATAAGAAGTAAACCCAATAGAAACTCAAAATTAGAGATCATTTCATTATTATAAGACCCGTTAACAAGTTGGCACATGGAATTGAATGCAAAATTGTCCTTCTCTTTCATCATTTTTACCACTTAGTCCATCTTAGTCAGAATCTAATTGTCTACTTCCGAATCGCAATAAATGCATGTGTAAAAGCTGGCACGCATATCAGCGCATTTCAAATGCACCGGCCTTTTACGTATGTTACATGCGGCGATATTTGATCATAAAAATGTCAAAAGAATGAATTTCTGGGTGCTGCATCACCGGGGACATAAGTGCTGCACAACCGGGTTTGACGCCATTTTGCGATTGACTTCGCAAATTTTTTCGAGTCAATTATTTCACCGAAATTCATTTTGTATGATAAAATACAGGTGCAAAACTAAAGATAATACGTACTGTACTCACCTTTTTTGCTCGATACTTTAAAAAAATCAATTTTAAAAAAATGCAAAAAAACATTCAGATTTTTTCTACAGGATTTTATGGTGTTCAGAAAAACTATACCAATAGGTGTTATCGGTTCGGTTTTAACTCAAAAACTACCCTACAATAACCCTAGAAGTTGACAATAGTTTCGCAGCGATAGGTTAATAACCACGTCGATAAAGAAGGGTGCTGCATAACCGGGGCTGCTGCACAACCGAGGACACTCCCCTATATAAACTAGAGCAGGGGTCTCCACAATCCACAGGTGCAGCCTGACCCAGGATCGACTGGCCAGAAAATTTATGACTCATTGAAAGAATACATTAGTTGGAAGGGTATGATCCATAAACCTAAACCTCGATGGCCCCATTTTTTCTGCTGTGCAAGATGCAACTCTTTGAGGCACTTCGACTCAGGTAAAGGATGGGGATCCTTCTTGACAGTTCTGTGTCAAAGCTGAGTAGATCCGACCTATTGGTCCAGGATCGCTAGTAGATACAGGATCTACCTTTGGAGACCACTGAACTAGAGGTTTGGGAATGTGTACGGGATAATTATTCTTAATTTGAAATTTTTCGCAGTTTTAATAGAATGCAGCTGAGATGGGGATTGCTAAATGTACGACAGTTGTTTTTTGGGCTGTTGAATATTATTGCGGGGATGGTGCTATCAAGTAGAGATTTGGAAAGATGTCTGGGGGGTTATTTTTAATTTGAAAGTTTGGCTGCTTTAGTAGAAGGCATCTGAGATTGGGTTCGTTAAATATAATAGGGGTGGTTGTTGGGGGTTGCTGAGTATTACAGTGAGACTGAAGGTATCAAATAGAGTTTTGGCTAGGTGTCTGAGGTGACTATTTTTAATTTGATATTTTTTTGGCTGCTTCAGTCAAAGATACCTGAAACGAAGTTCGTTAAATCTACTAGGGGTGGTTCTTTAGAAGTGTCTAATATTACTGTAGGGATAGCTTATCTACTACAATCTTGAAAAGGTGTCTGGGGTTAATATTTTCAATTTAAAATTTTGTTGACTATTTTAGTTGAAGGCAGCTTATATGGGGTTTCTCAAATGTACTAGGGGTTGCTTTTAGGGATACTGAATATTTCAGTGGGGACAAGGATATGTACTAGGGTCTAGGGAAGGTATTTCAGTTTAAAATTTTAAATTTTTTGTTATGTTTTAGTTGAAGGCAGCTGAGACGGGGTTCGTAAAATGTACTAGGTGTGGTTGTGTGGGATTGTTGAATATTACTGTGGGGATCAGGATATGAACTAGTCTTGGAAAGGTGTCTCGGACGAGAACTTTGCATTTGACTTTTGCCGTTTTAGTCGAAGGCAGCTAAGATTAGGTTCATTGTATGTACTAGGGGTTACTTTAAGGGTTTGCTGAATATTGCAGTGGTAATGAGGACATGAAATAGCGACTAGGGAAGGTATCTCAGGTGATTCATCTTAATTTGAAATTTTGTTGGCTGTTTTAGTTGAAGGCAGCTGAGATGGGGTTCGTTAAATATACTATTGGATTTTTTTAGGGATGTTGAATATAACTGTAGGGATGGCGACTTGAACTAGAGTCTCGGGCAGGTGTGGTTATTTTCAATTTGAATTTTGTTTTGCTATTTTAGTTAGAGGCAGCTGAGATGGAGTTTGTTAAATATACTAGGTATGGTCTTTTGGGTTGTTGAATATTATTGTAGGGTTGGGATATCTACTGGATTCTTGGCAAGGTATCTCAGCTGACTATATTATTTTTTATTTGAAATTTTGTTGGCTGCTTTAGTTGAAGGCACCTGAGGCGGCGTTCGTTAAATGTATTAGAGTTGGATTTTTTGAGCTGTTAAATATTACTGTAGGGATGTCGATAACGGATAGAGTCTCAGAAAGACGTCTGGGGTAATATTTTTTATTTAAAATTTGCTTGGCTTCTTTAATCGAAGGCAGCTGAGACAGGGTTCGCTAAATGTACTGGGGGTGGTTTTGGAGGTTGCTGAATATTACAGTGGGAAAAGACGAATAAATTGAAAATAAATCAAAGCTTATTCAAAGAATTCAAAAGTAATAAAAAAAATTTATTGAGATCAAACGTGTTCAAGTGAATTTTATGGAATTCAAGAGAATTGTAGAAAATTCAAGAGAATTGTAAGAAATTCCAGAGACTTCTGCAGAATTCAAGAGACTTGTACATGATTTAAGATAATTCGACACTTTTCCTGAATTCACGCGAATTCTGCTAAATTAAAGAGAGTTCTACATTGAGAAATTGCAATTCGAGCTCTTTCTAATTCTGAAATGGATGTCGCCACTTTATTCTTTTCTTTTAACTGTACTACGTTTGTTCATTCATTCTTGTGTGAATCGCGACACGGGTTACTTATAATCAATTAATGTAATTGTTTTCGCAATAAATCTAGAGCTCGTACTAACGGGAACCGACGACATCGCATTGGACGCCCACGTGCGCGATTCAATTCCAATTTTCACACCTCGTCATAAAACTGTGAGCGGTGGCTTATTCAAGCAAAGTGAGGGTTCTTCTCATTTATTTGCAACTGTTAATATCCTTAGTGTTGCTGCCGTGTGTAAGAAAAGAAGAACAAAATAACTTTTTCCATCACTAGCACCATAAGGAACACGTACGCAAAAATTACAATATGGCTCAGGCCCAATCCAATTTTTACAGTTCGATGCAAATCGAACCCTTATCCAAGGAAAACTACGAAACCTGGAAGATTCAGGTTGAGGCTCTCCTAACGAAAAACGGAACATGGTCGTACGTTTCTGGAGAAAAGGTCATACCAGAAAATGAGGGAGAGGCACTCAATAGATGGAAACAACAACATCGAATGGCCAAATCGGATCTCATTCTCTCAATTAGTTCATCGCACTTGAAACAGAATCGAAATTTTGAAACATCGCGCAGCGTTTGGACAAAACTCAAATCTGTATACACGTCCCAGGGCCCCACAAGAAAGGCTACACTCCTGGAACAGCTAGTGTCACAAAAAATGCGCGATGGTGACGACGTTCGAAATTATTTGTCACGATTCATGAACATCGTTGACAATTTAGAACAAATGGATATAAGGATCAATGGTGATTTATTGACAATAATGTTACTACACAGCTTACCAAGTAGGTACGACAACTTTTGCTGGGCTGTGAAATCACATGATACATTAACAAAAATAGAAAAGCTAATCGGAAAAATTATCGAAGAAAGCTTCGCCAGAGAACACAAAAGTGATGGCAACGGAGCCAGTTTCGCCAAGCAACGGCAAGACAACGCTCGGAGACCATAACGAGAGAAAATGAAGTGCGACTTTTGTGGAAAAACAGACCACTGAACCTCCAAGTGCTTTAAAAAGAAAAGGGAAGATGCAAACGCAAATAACTTCCACGATGCATTTCTCGTGAGTGAAATCTCCGATCATCTAGAAGACTTGTCACACAAGGTCACGACTGGTGACGAATGGTACATCGAAAGTGGGTGTACCTCACACCTATGTAAGGACAGAAAACTCTTCATAGAAGCACACAAGGTGAGTAGTGAAGTGAAGTTGTCAAGTGACACAACCGCTGTAGTCATAGCAAAAGGTGACGTCTGTATTGTGGCATCAGACGGTAAGCAGGATAAAACGTTCTTATTGCTAAATACTCTTCAAGTACAGACTTTGCATACGAATCTATTATCAGTTGCTAAAGTTGCGGACTATGATTATACTGTCATTTTCACTAAAACTCGTGCGGAGGTGAAAGACATAAACGAAAATGTAAGTTACAGCGAAACGTGAAGGTGATTTAATTTTTGAACGTCCAAAATCTGATGTCGCGTGTGTTCTGCATGATAAAAAGAGTGATACAATCGAGTGGCACAAACGACTATGTCACTTAAATCATAGAGACATGAATCTCATGATGCAAAACGAGGGCGTCACAGGTCTTGGTTTTAAGGTTGATCCTAGCTGCCCACCATGTGAAAAATGTGCAGCCGTAAAAATCACCCGCAAACCATTTCCAAACGGAAACCAAGGAACCTTTTCTCTTCTGGAAGTCGTCCACACCGACCTGTGTGGCTCCATGAGAACAACGTCACTCGGTGAAGCACGGTACCTCCTGACATTTACGGACGACTACAGCCGTTGGACGGAACACTACCTACTTCGCAACAAATCGGACGTAACTTCCAAAATTGATGGAATACAAGAACCTCGTAGAGACGCACACTGGGTTAAAGATCAAAGTCTTTCAATCCGACAAGGAATCGATTAACAGGGCCCTAAACTCCGCAGCAGAATGGAATTGCGGAACGCAAAAATCGAACCAGCGCGTTGTATGCTGATAGATTCCGGACTGCTCATTTCATTTTGCGGAGAAGCTGTCGCCACCGCCTGCTACATACGGAACAGATGTATTACCAAGCTACTGGGAATGGAAAAACCACACGAGAAATGGACAAGTAAGCGGCCCGATTTAAGATATTTAAGAAAATCCGGAGTTACTGTGTCTTGTCTCGATAAGAGTCCAAACAAGGACAAACTAAAACCACGTGGGATTCAAGGCATTTTCGTTGGCTACGCCACTAATGCCAAAGCCCAACGGATTTGGATTACATCTAATAGAAAAATCCGCAACTTATGAATGAATATTTTACAGGAAATATTCAAGAAACCCCGTCAACTACACCCGAGGTGGAATTTCTTCTCGAACGCAAAACAGATGAGAATATTCTCAATGAACTTCCAGCTAATTGTGTTCCTATCGTCGCTGAACCACCCAAGAATGATATTCCTGTCGTCGATGAACCACCCGAAAATGAAATCAAGCGACAGGAAACACATAAGAGAGGACCTGGCGGACCTCGAAAGGTTTCAACAGGCAAACCAGGACGACCTTCCAAACAGTACAATACTGTACAAGTAGATGCTCCTACCAATGATGCGCACCAAGAGCCTGCTGATTTCAGCAACGAAGAATTTCTTGGATGGGAGGAGAATACTGACGTCGCAGGGTTGCTGCAGGAATCCTGTATTGCTTTGAATGCTTGCGAGATCCCATTGCAACGGGCCCTGTCTGGACCTGACAGCGACGGACGGGAAGATGCCATTTACGAGGAGATTAGGAGTCTGATGATAAACGAGACATTTGATCTAGTTGATAGACGAACAAATGAAAACGTGATAAAGTGCCGCACTGTTCTTAAGAATAAATATGGTCCTGACGAACAACTGGAACGAAGAAAAGCACGCGTTGTGGTCAAGGGTTTTGCACAACAACCTGACTGACATTTTTTTGAAACCTTTGCTCATGTCGCCCGTCTTAGTTCACTCAGATTGCTGACTGCATTGTCAGTCAAATTTAACCTCAGGATAAATCAACTAGACATCGAAACAACTTATCTCAATGCCGAAATGGACACCATGGTTTACATGGAAAAGCCTGATCCATTGGAGAAAATGCTGTAAAGGATGATCCGCGAAGACAGCGATCCCAGACTTTCCAGGCCAGCCAACGAAATGCTGAAGAAAATAGATGGAACGCCCAAGGGATGCAAACTGAATAGAGCCCTATATAGTTTACGCCAAGCCGGACGTGAGTGGCATACAAAATTGGACTCGGTTCTTCGAAAAATTGGATTAACACCAACAGGCGCAGATCCATGTGTTTACACTGACAGCAACGAAATGCCCTTTCTTCAGGTTTACGTGGACGATATTTTTATCGTGTCAAACAGTCCAGCAAGGGAGAGTGAGATCGAGCAGGAACTTTCCAAGGAGTTCGCATATTTAAAGGAAATTCTTCGAAGGTTCCGGATGTGCGAGAGTAAACCCACAAGAACTCCACTCGCAATCGGCACTAAGTTAACGAAGGAATCAAATGATCCAGGGGATGAAGAAACATTCCCCTTTAGAGAGCTGTTTGGAGCTCTAATGTGCGCTGCATTGGGAACACGACCAGACATAGCGCACGCCGTCAGTGTGCTCGCACAATTCAATAGTCACCCGAAACAAGAGCATTGGTCAGCAGCCACACGTGTACTACGGTACCGCCAAGGAACTACGAATCTAGGGCTGAGATTCAAAAAGGACAACGATGCCTTGAGATGCTATGTCGATGCAGATTGGGCCAACTGTGTCATAGATAGACGCCCCTACACGGATTCAGTCATCATCTTCAGCGGAGTGACCATATCGTGGGAGTCACGCAAACAACGCAACGTGGATAATCAAGGGGATGTTAAACTCGCCGAGAATCCAGTGCATCATTCCAGGTCCAAACATATTGACGTAAAGCATCATTTTATACGTCCAGTATTGAAGGAACACCCTGCTGACATAACTTGCCTACGGAGAAGATGGTAGCGGACATATTAACAAAAGGTTTGCCCGGACTTAAGCACATGGAGTGCATTTCTGGACTTAGATTGTCATCGGTCAAGTTACTCTAGGGCGCGACACAGGTTACTTAGAGTCAATTAATGTAATTGTTTTTGCAATAAATCTAGAGCTCATATTCAACTCAGTTTGTAAGCAATCGTCTACCCGCTGCTTTAACATACATATATTACTACAGAATTCAATAAAATTTTACAGAATTCAAGAAAATTCTGCCGAGCTCAAGAGAATTCTACTGAATTCAAGAGAGTTCAACAGAATTCAAGAAAATTTTGCTGATTTCGAGAAGTTTCTACACAATTCAAGATCATTCTACAGATTTCAATAGAATTCTGCTGAACTCAAGAGAATTCTACAGAATTAAAGAGAATTATACTGAATACAAGAGAATTCTACGGAATTTAAGAGAATTCTACAGAAGTCAAGAGAATTTTGCTGATTTCAAGAAAATTCAGCTGAATTTAGCAGAATTCTTTAGAATTCAAAGGAATTCTACTAAATTTAAGAGAATTCTACAAAATTCAAATGAATTCTACTGAATTCATAAGAATGTTTACTAATTTGGTTGCTTGGGGAAACTATATTTTTTAATTTTTGTATCTCGACGAAGTGTGAAGCTGCACCAGAGTGTGGCAACCTATTGGAAAAGCGAATGGAGGAGAAATTATACAAGCTAAACTTGTTTATGCACAAAGTCTCGTCGATGGCACATGGACTGTAGACCATCTAACACGTGCTTCTGATTGGTCAATCTTTAATGGTTAATTACTCTTTAATTATTAACTTTTGCAAAAATTTTCACCATTATTTTCGACTTCATTTTTATTTTAAAATTCAAAAACAGCAAAATATTTTTTGAATAGCTGTATCTCTCCAAATGCCGTTACCCATTCAACAGTTTATGCCAAGTAAGCCAGATAAATATGGCATCAAATACTGGCTTTTGTGTGATGCCAAGTTCCGCTACACCACGAACGAGTTTCCTTACATTGGAAAATATGAAAATCCCCTTTTTTTGGAAAAGATGACATTATCACTTTTTCACATTATGAAAGCACGAATCCACATCAGCAAGAATCAATCGCGCACCGTTAAAGCCATGATAACAACAAAAATCTCATATGGGTCATTTGGACCCACATAGTAGTTCAGGTGGTACGTTCAACCTCAGTCGTTCTAGTGTTAAACTGCTTGTCTATATTTTGAATATGCGTGAGGGTGACGTGCTTGAAAAGAACATGGTGGATAGTAGTTCAAGTTTTTCTTTTAGATTTTCTACGTCAAGATGCTTCCATACTTGACACACGGTGATCAGTGTGTTTTCAAATTAACGTTGTTGAACTGTACGCGAATATCAAATCATGTTTCATGCACCATGTTCTTCAAAAATAATAAAAAAAATGGTTTCAGATTTGATAAATTTGTTATAAAACAAAAAAAAACCTTTCTAAGAATAAAATGGCGCGGAATCGATAATAAACTAGGGTCAACCCTGGACTAGGCTCGGCGATCTAGCCTGGCCATAAAGGCCAGATTAGATTGGCCAGATTTATCGTTTCATTCTAGCTTGACCCAGGCTTCATCACCAGGCCAGGGCCTAGTTATGCCAGGCTTGGACCGGTTAGGCCCACGACGAAATTTCCACATGGGATATTCATGCTATTAAGTATTTTAGTGTGACGTGATACCTTGCCAGTAAAACAAACTCTTAACAGAGAAGTTTTCTGGTCAAGCGAACAATATGCTTTTAGTGAGTATAAAGTGTAAAAATTTTGTTATAATGATTTCTTCTTTGATCATAGTAAAATATGCCCAAAATATATTACTACATATCTTATTTTACTACAGTCCTTTCACAAAGCGAAATTGCGGAATTTAAGAAATGATTTAAAAATTATTAAACAGCTATCGAATTTGTTCATCGCCCTTATTATTTTACATTGAAGTTATGATTACATATTTAGAAAATCATTTTCGGATTCCGAAATTTTACTACACATGAATAGGCAACCTTATACTATTATTAGTTGAATTCGTTAAAAAATCGTTGTATGGAAGAGGTTTTGAACTATATTCCTAAATGATAATGCATGAAATTATTCATTTGAAAAAGAGAATGGTATACTAGGAATAGATTGACGTAGAATATAGTCTGTGTGCTGGAAAAGAATAAAGGGATTCAGGAAAATATGCGGAGGCTTATATTGACAAATGGATACAAAAAGATAAGACATGAATAGCGAGATGGAGTGATTGTGGAAATTTGAGGACTCAAAAGATTGTGAGACGGATATGGATACTAGAAAGTGAGAAAAAGGTAGCGGACAGTGCAATGATATAGCGTAAGTGAAGGTGTAAAGGTGGAAGTGATGTTGGAAAATAAAATCGACTCTGAAAAAACATCACGACAGCATGTTCAGATTTTGAGTTTAGGATGCAGCATCAGAAGGAGGCGAAAAAAAGTGAGGAGCGCAAGCGCGAAGTGTTGGAAGTATGGCAGTTAACTAGAGCAGTGGACTGGGCTATGCTGAGAAGGCTGAGAAAGAGACGAGAAAGAGAGAAACGAAAGGAACAGAAGAATCTGCACAGGTATGGATGGCGCCAGAGAAGAAAAGAAATAAAGGAACAGAACGATACAGGAAATATACTGGACGCACGACACGCACAACCATTACCAAAAATCACGAAGGAGAATGAGGGAAGGAGCACGTACCGGGAGTCCGCAGGAGGAAGCAAGACAGGCGATTGGAATCATCTGTAGTTCGAACGGTTCGAGTATAGGCGCTGGTGATGAACGGAGGAGACGAAGTTGTTTGGCGCGCGTCACTATCCGAGATGGATTATACGAAAGGAGGAAAGAGGACAATGATAAGATGAGTGCCGATGAAAGCAGTTTAAAAAAAAGCAGAGCAAAGTGAATAAGTGAAAACTGAGCCGATTGCAGCGTGAGTTCAGTGAATAAAGATTAGAGACAGTAAGTGAAAAATGTTCAAAATTCGACAAATTATGTCAACTTTCAGTTACGAGGAGAGATGGATTTTGTAACAGGATCTAAGATCTAAGTGAAAAATATGAGTAGCTCGTGGAATGATGTAAAACAGAGACAAGGAAACAATAGAGTATGAAAAGGTGTGAAGTGAAATAAAGTTTTAGAAAACTATGTAAAGGACAAGTGACAGGTAGGATAGAGAAAATGTTTAAAATTCGACTAAGTATGTCCATTTTAGTTAAGAGGAGAGATGGATGTGAAGGGGTGTACTTAATAACGGGATCTAAGTGAAAAATGTGAATAGCTCATCGAATCGTTCCATTACATTTTTACTGTTTTCTTGAAAAATGTCGGATTTAATTGACCCAATTATTTCAATTGTGATGAAGAATTTTTGTTTTGGCATTAGGGTCTTATGAAGCTCCCTCTCTCTCTCTGTTTCGCCCTCCGCCTCTCTATCAGCTCCCTCTCTGTGTGGTCTTCCCGTTTCGTTGCAGAAGGTGAGGTGATTGCGGGTGAAGTAAAACACTCCGTAATCCCACAAACACAATATTCACACATCAATGTGAATTACCAATTTTGAAAACGCTAAAATTCTTGCGAATGAATGTCACTGTCGTAAACGTCTGGTGATGGAAATGTGTCATATTGCTGGTAATATTAATGCGGTCAATTTGAGAACCGACGTAGCAAACCTTTCAAAAATATATTTGCCTGTTGTAAAGAGGGAAAAAAATCTGAAAACACGTGTTGGCTATGGTCGCCCTGCGATGGAGTCGAAGGTGGAGTGACCCAGAGACCGGGCCCCATGTTGTCATTCAGTTTTACTACCGCGGCCCTTTAAAAATTAAAGTTTCTTTCTTTCCATTTTCTGAAGTCGTTAAACTGTAGTACCTCTGAGAATGTTCTTTCAGTTTTCTTCGTGATTTTAAACAGAGCGGATGTCTCTAATTTTACGTCGAAAAACTAACTTCTTATACTATTCAGGAACTTGTTTTTTAATTTACGATTAATTGCCTTTGTTTTGGAATTATTAACTTCCTTTCAAACTATACAAGTGTTTGCTTCTGTTCAACGTGCTTTTGAAGTGTGTGAATATTGTGTTTGTGGGACCACACAGAGGGAGCTGATAAGAGGCGGAGGGAGAAACAGAGAGGGGGCGAAGAGAGAGAGAGAGAGAGGAGCTGCACGACGTAGAACCAGTAAGTTCATGCCTGATTTCATTTATTTTAATCTTGTTGGTTTTTTGGAAAAAAAACCCTATTTTTATTAAATATCTGGCACTGAGGAGGACCCCTATCCGTGGTCGAAACGTTTGCCAATTTAACTTTTATGAAATGCACGTTTTTTAATTAAATATATTCATAAGACCCTAATACCAGTACAAAAATTCGTCATCACAAGCTCAACGAATGATGTAAATTACAGATAAGGAAAAAGTTGAGCATGAAAAGGTTGGAAAAGTAAAGCAAAAGTGAAAGTAGGTTTTTGTATAAAGGATAAGTAACAGGTAGGATAGAGAAAATGTTGATTTTTTTAAAGAGTTAGGGGAATCCATTATAGTGGTTAAGGCGTTTCCGGCAGTGTTGTATGAAAAGTAGTTTTAGTTAAGGGGAGTAGTGGGCGAAATGTAACTTTTGTTTTGGTATTGGAGAAGAAATCAGGGAGGTTAAAGCATTTGAATTTACTAAAAGTAGTGAGGGTAATGAAAAGTGAGGAGTGGTATATGTATTCCACTTGAATGTTGAATGCTACACGTATGTGATGAGTTATTGGTTCTTGGCTTTTGATAAAAGAAGTGCGTTAAGAATGGGAAATGTAAAGCAGAGCAAGGAAAAAGCGTTGGAGTGGGGTATAGGGTGCTGGGAGACATGTGTATGATAAGGACGTAGGATAAGAGATTACATGACTTCCATTTCTTTACATATTTTATTGTTGTTAGATCAGAGTAAGAGTATGCAAGAAAAAAAATGTAGAAAATCAGAATGTTACTAGGAGCAATTTGTATTGGATCATGCAAACCCTTAGCATTCTTCAAGGGAGAGTTCTGACACTGCTTACTCCGAGTCTGATTGGTTCCGCGACACCGGAGTAGGATGTTCTGAAATTAACGCTACTTTAAGGAACTACCCTCGGTACGTATGAAGTCAGTTGAGAGAACGCTTCGACTTGTTGTTGACTAACACAGTCACAGTCATAAGTTTTGGAACGTCGCGTTTCTACCCCGCCCTCCTCCGGGCCCGCATAGAGCAGTCGCAGTCTGCTTGCGATACGCTTCGTGGCACGTGGATCGGATGCGACGTTGCCATATCTTCAGTTCGCTCACGACAGTCATACATTTACGATACACATTTTTTTCTATTCTTATAGGCTCTGAATGATACTTTTCGAAGCTGATATGGATTTGGGAAAAAATTCTATATATTTCATAATTATTTCAGAATTTTTTTATATTTAAATCTTTTTATATACTACAAAAAGTGCGTCTTCTCATAAGATCACATGTTATTTTCAATCATTGATTGACAACTGTCATCCAAATATCAAACGATTCTCATTTGTAATTCTATTACCGAGGGTACTCCCTTAAAATCAAATTTAATGTTCCGACACTGACTGAATAGGAAATAAATAGAATAATAATAAATTATATATCACCATTGAGAATGATTTAAAAGGTAAGAATCAATTTTTTATACACATGTATTTTCAAAATACTATTATTTAAGGCCGTTGGAGAAATGCAGTAATCTTTAACAGACAGTAAGTACAATAACAATAATAATAATTTAGATTTATCATTTAAAGTTATTGCAAAGTGGAAAAATAGTTTTTTAATCACATGAATTTATCAATTTTAACAGGGAAGAAATATATAATTCTATTATTTATGGAGTAAAGTAAAGAAATTGAATTCTGGGGTTAAGACTTTTTTTCAACACCTTTGAGTAAATTATTTCAAAGAAAGAATAGAATTCAATCATAGAGAAGACTAAAATAACGAGTATTTTAGAATAATATTCTTCAAAGCAGATATAAGAAATCAGATATAAAAAAAAGTCATTTTAATGAGATGAAAAAACATTTTTTCACAATAGATGTGTATAATGTTTTCGTTGATGATTTACTGGAATTATATTACAATATTTTGAACTTATAAGTTATACATTAATATAACCTCGACATAATTGTCGAAGCTTAGGATCCTTTGGTATTTGTTTTAAGGGCGTTGAAATTAGGCCCCAACCTCAAAATTGAATTGCCTCATTTAACTCGACAAATACTGTAATCACTTCTTTTTTAGATTAGGACCTATTCCTGTTTTGAATTAAATCTGTAAAATCTGTAAATCTGTAAAATGAGGCAATTCAATTTGAGGTTGAGTCCTAGTTTCAACGCCCTTAAGTGAAAACCTTAGCCAGAATTATTACGACAGTAGAAAATGTAATACAACATTATTGTTTTTTTCATTAAAAATATTATTTTCACAACGACCCTACTAACAAAAAAGTCAGGAATCGTCACAAATGGTCAGAAGTTCTGACGATTCCTGAACATCCTGACCATTCCTGACGAGTCTGACTATTTCTGAAGATATGCTAATTCACATCCTATTAGGTAGCTCATCGGCTAGGACCGCAGGTAGGCCAACCCAAAAGGATTAAAAATTGAAAATAAATTATTTTTCAATGTTGCATATACAGATTCAAAAGTTAGAAATTCAGAATCTGCGGGTTTCGACGATTTCAGACACCTAAAAATTTTCCTAAAAAATTAAAAATTAGGATAAATATAATGTATCTTGTAAAGAGAAAGAGATACGTCAAAACGGTAAAAATTTTCAGATTCACCTCCAGTCATTTAATATATAAATATTAATAATTAAATATAAGTAAAAAGAGAATATGCATAAATAAATATAAATAAATAATCTGGGAAATATGAAAGGGATTAGGTTTTATGGCATGTTTTATGGCATTCTATTCTTGGACCCCTAATAAAAGGATTATCCTTCGAACCCAAGCTCTGACGATTTTTGAACATTTCTCATGAATTCTGACTTTTCCTGACGATTTCTGCCGAGAAACGCAACAAAAGTGGTCAGAAGTCCTGACTTTTTTCTGACGATTCCTGACTTTTTTTTAGTAGGGGAACCAAAACGCGGTAAGGAGTTAATTGGAACGCATTGAATGGCATTTAAAAACGGACATTTCAATGCCTTTAAATGCGTACCAATTGCATTTTTGTCCGAAATTCCATTGAATGCACTTTATTGTATAAAACTTATCTCGCTTCAATCATTTTGAATTCGCACTTGAAGGCATTAAACTGACGTCATGGTAATGCTTTGAATAGGGCCAATGTCATTTAATGCGCTTCGAAGTTCTGTCGCATTTTAAATTCACGCCAATTCTGAACATAGTTCACACAAACGCCATCGGAGGTGTACTTGAGCCGAAAACAATGCTAAATATTCGATTGCATTTCACAAAACTTACGTCACAAGAAAATGAATTCCCAGTAGGAGTGCGCAAAAAGCTCGAAACCCGATGCTCGACCGGGCCGCGTCAAGCTTTCAAAACTTTGAGTCGAGCCGGGCCGAGTAGTTACAAAAGCTCAAAAAATTGCGCGTTCTCCGAGGGGTACATAAATCTTGCAATCAGTATACAAAAGTTATTACAATCACTCTGCAATCACCTGAATTCACCCTGCAATCACGTGCAATCATTTTGCAATCACATAAATATTCTCACAAAAAGAAATTTCCGTTTTTAATTTTTACTTAACAAAATCGATTTAGTAAGTTTATACCTTACATACCATGCATGTAAATTATTAGTTGTCCGAATTTAATGCACGGAATCAGAAAAATAAAGTATCACCCACAACTTTTCATCATAAACAGAACAGTTAAAAGTACACAAAAAGCAAAATATTTTGTTAATTGAACAACTCGTATTTCACTGATATTGGAGCCAAGTTAAAAAACATTGAAATCTTGATATGGCTATGTATTATATTTATTGATATATTTAATAATTTATAAGATAGGTTGAGAATAAATTGTAATATTTATCTTTTTCATTTAGACACTATAATAATTTATAACAGAGTATCCACTTCCGATTCATAGTTCCCCGAACTTCCACCTCTTACAGACGAAAATAAGCCCTATATGTGTTTCGGTGTTACGTGACAGCTATACTTTAAGATAAACCTGCTACTTTTTTCATACAACTTAAATATACGTGCATAAACAAGAAAGCAGACTATCCGCTCGCACAGTCGATTTTACGTCGAAATTTGTCTGAAATTTCGCATGAGGAAGTTTTTGGGGTCCTTCATTTCGAATTCTACGTCAAAAATTACAAATTCAAAATGAGAGATCAAATATGGCGAACAATATTGCAAAATTTTTTAATATTTTCTTGAAACTTCGAATAAGGGAGTTTATGGGGTCGGCCATTTCGAAGTTGACGTCAAAAATTACGAAATTTAAAGTGACGGATCCAATATGGCGACCAAGATTAAAACAATTTTATATATTTGTCGGAAACTTGGTATAAGGGAGTTTTTGGGGTCTTTGATTTCGAATTTAGCGTCAAAAATTGCAAATTCAATATGGCAGATCCGATATGGCGTATCCAATATGGCACTCACATTATCAAAACTTTTTCCAAATTTGTATGAAACTCGGTAGAAGGGGGTTCCTATGGTTGCTGATTTCGAGTATAATATTAAAACAGCAAAACTGATAATGCCGGATCTAATATGGCGACTGTAAAAAAAATCTTTTCGGAATTTCATGAAACTTTATACCTGGAGTTTTTAAAGGTCGTTAAATACAAAATGTTGAGGGAATATTCTCGAGAATCTATCGTTTCGTCAATGTAACCATTTATAATTTTTTGTCAGAAGATAGCAGGTTGTCTTGAAACAAAACCATCGTCCTCTTGTCTGTTTTGTTTTGAACCACGTTAATATATTTTTACACAAACAGAATTATTTGGCTGCAAGATAAGGTTAGATGAGTCGCATAAGGATAATTTTTGCTACAAAAGCATTCCTGTTGTGACAAATGAAAATCCTCCTAACCTTAAGTTTAAGAGGAAATTCGAGTTCCGTCAAGAAACATTCTCTTGTCACAAGAGGATATTTCTCTGAGTGTTTAGCAGCAACAGCAGTATTGCAGTAGTTTTATTTAATTGCAAAAAAAATTCTTTATTATAGTAGCCATATTGGATCCGCCACTGTCTATTTGTGCTATTTTGATATTATACTCGAAATCAGCGACCCCAGAAACCCCCTTCTACTAAGCATTATACAAATAATACAAAAATTTTGATAATATGAGTGCCATATTGGATTCGCTACTTTAAAATTGTAATTTTAGATGTTAAATTCGAAATCGACGACCCCAAGAACTCCCTTATACCAAGTTTCAGATAAATCTATGAAAATTTTGTCCAGCATATTGGATCCGCCATATTGGAACTGCCATTTTGAATTTGTAATTTTCGACGTTAAATTCGAAATCAGCGACCCCAAAAAACCCCTTATACCAAGTTTCAGACAAATATGTAAAACTTTGAAATTTTGTCCGCCATATTAGATCCGCCATTTAGAATTTGCAATTTTTTAAATCAAATTCGTAATTAACGACCCTAAAAACCCATGTATGCCAAGTTTTAGACAAATTCGACGTTAAATCGATTTTTGGTCACTTTTTATGGTTCCTGGCCCACTGTAAACGTCACAACTTGAAATGCCTAATTGTCGTCTGTTATGTCCGAGGTTACGCTTGCATATACATACATGTACATACATACATCTGAAAGTCTTCTTTTTATTAGTTCCTATTTATATAAAAATAAGTTATATGTGCATACATCTGCATAAATTTTATTTTCGTACGCTTGTAAACTTTTTCAATCCATTTCTTGATCTGCTTTCTTCTAATCAACAAAGGGCCTAACCGGTTAAGCATGTAAAATCTACCCCCGCACGTATCAAGTTCAAATTTACGTCATAGTTTCATGCCCATGTGAAGTATAATTTCGCCCAATGATAACCTTAAAATTGCATTTTTGAGTGACTTATGGAGGGGGAAAGAAAAATAAAAAAAGTGGTTTTTCTCGAAAACCACTCAACCGATTTTGATGAACAAAATATATGTTACATACATCAATGAGAGTAAAATAAAAAAAAAATGAGAAAATTTTGATAAAAAATGTGACCAAAAAAAAATTTTTATGTGATATTTTGGAGATACACCTACAATTTTTTCTCATCAAAAATATCTTCAGATTATCAGCTTTAACATATATTTTTGCTGAATTTTTCGTGGAGGTATAACATGGGTAAAAAAAATAAAAACCATGCATGCAGCGCTACGCTCATACGGCACCCTCCCAAACGGCTGCGGAATGCTATACCATCAAGCGGCTCAATCTATTTTTATGAAAAAAGTGTCATCAATATCAACGAGACCATTAAAAAAAAATTCTGTTGAAAAATACATCTCTTCATTTTCTCGTAGGAAAATCCTTACGTTATCTGCTTTAACATATATTTTTTCCCATTTTTTTGTGGCGGTATATATCATGACTGAAAAAATCACACACGCAGCGCTGGCCAGTGCTACAAAGGACTGAAATCGAGAAAAAAGACAAAAATTACGCAGACTTACAATTACTTGCTGTTGTGTGAAGCTGAAAAACAGAAGACGATCATATAGACTGTCATTTGTTTCTGTGTTTTATATAAGACATTGCGTAGGTGATGACTGGCCAGCGCTACGTGTGTGGTTTTTTCAGTCATGATATACCGCCACAAAAAAAATCGGAAAAATATATGTTAAAGCAGATAACGTAAGGATTTTTCTGCGAGAAAATGAAGAGATGTATTTTTCAACAGAATTTTTTGTTAATGGTCTCGTTGATATTGATGACACTTTTTTCATAAAAATAAATTGAGCCGCTTGATGGTATAGCATTCCGCAGCCGTTTGGGAGGGTGCCGTATGAGCGTAGCGCTGCATGCATGGTTTTTATTTTTTTTACCCATGTTATACCTCCACGAAAAATGCAGCAAAAATATATGTTAAAGCTGATAATCTGAAGATATTTTTGAGAAAAAATTGTAGGTGTATCTCCAAAATATCACATAAAAAAAATTATTGAAAAATTCAAAAATTTTTTTTGGTCATATTTTTTATAAAAATTTTTTCATATTTTATTTTGTTTTACTCTCATTGATGTATGTAACATATATTTTGTTCATGAAAATCAGTTGAGTGGTTTTCGAGAAAAACCACTTTTTTTATTTTTCTTTTCCCCTCCATAAGTCACTCAAAAATGCAACTTTAAGGGCATGTGACACAGTCAAATACCTACATTACCGACCTCCCTTTTTCAATTTTCCGAATTTTTTTTTGAATCTAAGAACTTTTTTTGTAAATACAATATCGGGCTGAAACTTTGGAAAATGTATGAGAAGACAATAAACTACGTTTACGTACTTTATTCGAGGAGGAACTTTGCAAAAAATTATTTTTGAAGAAATTAAAACTGGGTGCATTTTTTGAACCTAAATACTCTTTCTATAAGCAAAATATCGGCTTCAAACTTTCAGAAATGCAAGAGCCGACAGTAAGGTACGTTTATGTACATCATTTGAGTATAAAAGATGCAAAAAGAAAAATTCCAACTAAATGTCAACTCCGGTATTCGCGATGGATACGAAAATGCGAAGTCTGGCGGGCACTAATCGAGGCTCTATCAGCTGGCTCGTCTACATCTGAAATATGGGGTCCACGCTGTCAAAGATTGATGATGCGGTGTTCTTACAATAATATTTTTTAAAAGTTGTGCCCAGCATAGAAGTTGAATGAAATATGATGTTTCAATGTTGAATTATGTAAGTATTGAAATCGTTATTGGCTTCGTTTAGTGGCCGCCAGACTTCGCATTTTCGTGTTCACAGCGAATACCGACCGAACTGGCAACCGTTGTTGACATTTAGTTAGAATTTTTCTTTTTGCATCTTTTATACTCAAATGGTGTACATAAACGTACTTTACTGTCGGCTCTTGCATTTCTGAAAGTTTGAAGCCGATATTTTACTTATAAAAAAAGTATTTAGGTTCAAAAAATGCAACCAGTTTTAATTTCTTCGAAAATAATTTTTTGCGAAATTCCTCCTCGAAAAAAGTACGTAAACGTAGTTTTTTGTCTTCTCATACATTTTCCAAAGTTTCAGCCCGATATTTTATTTACAAAAAAAGTTATTAGATTCAAAAAAAAATTCGGAAAATTGAAGAAGTGAGGTCGGTAATGTAGGTATTTGACTGTGTCACATACCCTTAATGTTATCATTGGGCGAAATTATACTTCACATGGGCATGAGACTATGACGTAAATTTGAACTTGATACGTGCGGGGGCAGATTTTACATGCTTAACCGGCTAGGCCCTTTACATTCAACAAATGTCTGTTTCCTATAAACAAATTCTGCTATATCTCCCATTCGTTCCATTGCATCAATCTGAACAATTTTGTAGATTAGAATATAGATGCTCGAATAAATGTCTGATTGCTAAATTGCGTATAATTGATCACGTCTGTCTTTAAGAGAGATCACGTGAAATTTTGTAAAAACAAGTTTGACGTTAATCTATATTATTTTTATATCCCCAGTAGCAAGATAACTGTAGACTGGCGCAAGCTGGGCGCCAGAAAAAGAAGAATCTGTTTGCAGCCTGGCGCCCGGCAGTTTCCGCTTTGGCGTGCTGTTCTGGCACCAGTCTGGTATAGCAGATCCTGGTCCAGACTGGTCATGATATACATACATACATTGATTAGCAGTTCGAACTCGAAAGTTCATTGCCTCACTACCCGATTCGGGTAGTGTTTCTAGGTGGATATTTACTACCAATGTGGGCCCACCACACCCACGACGGGCCAACAGCACGCAGTATTCCTGAACGGTCACCCATCCAAATACAAACCGCGCCCAACAATGCTTAACTTCAGTGATCTTACGAGAACTGGTGTTTTCAGCGTGGTATCGCCGTTGGCGATGATATATGATATACACCAGACAAAATTAAAATAACGTAAAGTGGTACTATACAGGTGTCTGTAATATTTTTGCACTATATTTCGGCCCTTTCTGGGAGAATACACTGCGGAGACGTCACAACATTGCAGGAGACATACTGAAATATTTAAAACATAACCTGTTGTCGTATAAGCTTGCATGTTTGGTCATACTTGTGAATCGTTCAAATTTCCGATTGCCAGATTTTCAATTTCATAATTTACATTCTACATCAATTACTAGTGTTTAAACTAAATACCAGAGTCGGGTTCCTTTATTCACCAGATTCTGTTTTTCGTCTGGTCTAATCATTTCTCCCGCCAGTCTGGTCGACTAGAGGGAGCAGATTCTGAGCCAGACTCTGGCCTCTGTCATAAAAGGCAGACGTTGCTACTAGGGATATTATTAAAATCTGGCGCGCTTATATTTGACAGAAAAAATGCTAACATAAAAATTTGATTAGGCGTGTGCTATAATAGGTTCACAATATTAAAATAAATAAAATTTTATATTGGGCAAGCGTACAACTAATGAGTTCAATCACTTTATTGCATGCAATGATTTTAAACAAATAGACTTATATTTATTTGAAATAGCTTTAAATTGAATTTAAATTACTTTTTATTCGCCTGAAATTACTTGAAATCTCTCATAATTCACTATGAAATCACTGCAGTCATTCACAATTTACCATACAATCACTGAAAACTCTCGGAATTATCCGTGAAATCACTGCAATCACTCAGAATGGACTCTGCAATCACTGGAAAACACTGCATTCTTTTGCAATCACATGAAAAAATTTGGGTACCCGAAAATTTCGGGTTCTCGAACAGGTTTGAGTTCTCGAAAAAGTTCCGGTACCCGAAAATTTCGAGTTCTTGAAAACGTGCGGCTACCCGAAAATTCCGGGATTTGATTGATTTTCATAATACTTGACACGCGGGGGTTTTCAGAGTCTTTTTCATTTACTTGAATTCCTTTGAATTCACTTGAATTCCTTTGAATTCACTTGAATTCCTTTGAATTCTATGCAATCTTTTTAATTCTTCTGAATTGCTTGGAATGGTTTTATCGCTTAGAAATTCTTGTACATTGTTTTAACTTCAAAGAAATCTTCTATATTGCTCAGAATTGCCTGAAATCATCTGAATTCCTTAAAATCTTCTAAATTCCTTGACCTCGTCTAAATTCGTTGAATGAATCTAAATTCCCTGAATTCCTTGCATTATTTTTAGGTCCTTGGAATTCCTTGAATTACCGAAATTCAAGGAATTCCGCGAATTTAAGGAATTTCGAAGAATTCCGAGGAATATAGGAGATTTCCATGAAGTTAAGAGAATTTAAAAGCGTTCTAAGCATTCCAAGCAATTCACAAGAATTAAAAAGAGGTTTTTTCAACATGCAGGCATCGAATTGGTTTTAGATTCTCGTAAATTTCGAGGACCCGAAATGATTTGAGTACCCGACCAGCCTCGGGTACTTGAAATTTTCGGTGTCTCGAAAGTTCGAGTATTCTCGGCCCGGCCCGAAGAAGTCGAGCCCGAGCTTTTCGCTCAGCCTCAGTGATTACTTTTTAGTAAAATGTCTTCTGTAAAACATAAGATGCACCCTTAAATAAAAATGCAATGCTTCCATTAATTAAATAATAACGAAATAAGGGGTTTAAAGGGATAGGTTCGAGGCTTGGGAGGTGAATGATGATTGGTTGATGTCCTCACTTTCAATCGATCAGCTACCTAGCATCATTTCAATGCGTTTCATTGCACGTCTACGCATTCCTAAGCATTTAGACAAAAATTTAATTAAAACGCATTGAAACGTTTCGCTCAACTCCTTCTTACTGGGATACAAACATATATGACTGATGTGGCTAAATAACCTTTTCTCAACTTTTGGCCGCGTGCAAAATCTAGAATACTTCAAATATTTCGCACTTCACTGCCTATTTCAGATTCTGGATCTACGGCGGCAAGTGGGGGGGGGGGGGGGAACATGACACAACTCGCCCTAGAGGAACTCTAGACTGAGTTATAGAAAAGGGCATTGAAATATTGATGTGAATGACATAGAAAAGTGGGGCCAAGAAGTAGATAGAAAAGAGAGGATTTAGAAAGATAGCTATTAAAGAATTATAGTTACAAAAATAAAAAAATGAATATTAACGAGGGATATGGTGAGGGACAAAGGGATAGAAAAGGATATACATAAATAGACGACGAATATAGGCTGGTTCACACAAAAGCGAACTGAGTAAGAAATATATACAATTATTACATTAACAAAAAAGTCGAAAAAATGCTCTTGCATGGCGTAAAAAAAAAGTGGAAATTAGACAAACTGGCGGATTTAATTTATTCTTAACGATATAGAAAAATATTTAAAATGGTAAAAAATGATAAACTGAGATAGAAAAAAGAAGTGAGAAACACAGGTGGACGATTTTGTATTTTACATATATAGACCAATGTAGACAAGAAATATTATACACAATCTGATTTAAATAAACATTATGAAAGATAGGCGAGAATATTACATTGAAACAGAGACAGAAAGATATTAACATAAATAGACTCAGCTAAAATGAGGGGACCAGAAGGAAAGAGACAAGGAGGAAGTTTCGATACTCCTCAGATATCCTGGAAGGTTATCAGAATTTTTGGAATATTCAAAAGTCCCACGTGAGATATCTCAAAAATTGCAACATGCTTGCTTCCTCTAGTATATACAGTAAAGTACATAAAAGCCAATCGAGTTTTTACCATTTTACGAGCTGTTTGTCTCCTCTCGTTAATTCTGCAACCTATCACTTTGTATATATATGTTATATGTCAGCACTCAGCAGTGGGACTCCGACGCCTACTCTGGATCGGATCTTTCTTTCTACCCTGTGAGATAGATAACGAGGTGCGATCGAATTCGAAAGATTACTTCGCAGACTCTCATTTTTATTGTACGAGGTAGACAGAGAAGGGGTGGGTCTGCGATGCCTTAATCGAACGGACCTCTCTTTCTACCATGTGCGATAGACAACGAGGCGCGATCGAATCTGAAACGATGGTTTCGAAAGCTCTCTTTCTATCGTCTATGGTAGACAGAGAGGATCTGATAGTTATGAAGCGACAAGTACGACTTGTCGTTGGCAACCATCGGACCCTCTCTGTCCACCATATACGATAGAAAGAGAGTTTTCGAAACGACCGTTTCAACTTTGATTGTACCTCGGTGTCTATCTCACATGGTAGAACGAGAGGTCCGTCCCACCCAAGGTCCCATAGTGTTTGAACGACATGTCTTACTTATCGTTTCGAAACCACGGAGTAATAGGGAGATTTTGCATAGCGTTTCGTAGGATACGGTAAACGATACGCTAGCGAACGTTGGATAGCGGAAAACGTTAACGCTAAACTCGTAGAGCATGCGCAGATACGTCATCACGTGACTTTAGCGTTTACAGTATGCTACGGGACGATATGCAAAATCTCCCTAATAATAAGGAGACCGATCATGCTGTACAAAGCGCCTCGATTTTTGACTGCGGAAGTGAAGTGCACCTTTGTTACCAAGTTCAGACGTTTCGAATCAGCACTACAAGGCCAGTCGGACATGCGCACTGTGATCTGCTATCTCCTTTTCTCCCGCGAGAAGTGTGCGAGCGAGCGCCGAGTTTATTGACATCTGAAAACTGAGGTTATTTTCCCGTAAATATTATCAACCATAAAGATTAATTTTCAGTAAAATACATGAATTTTCAACTAAAAAATATAAATTTTCAACAAAAAATAGAAAAGTTCTTCTTTATTTATTTATACTCTCTCCCTTTTACGGGTTTGAGAGTCATTACATAACCATTACATGTATTCTTACAAACAAGCCTTATACTATCTTATGAACTATTGGCTACATATCGTCTTAACTTATTTTTCTTATATCTAAACGCTTGCTATTTTCAGAAAACAAGATATATTCACGTACCGTGCTGGGTGTAAACAAAGTTATTCCTTTGAGGTTCATGATGCATAACTAATCTTAGGTGGCAGCACAGAGCCGAGTACTAGACCCGCTGTCAATGAGATACGAATTTCAAGAAAAGAAATTTTGTTAATAAGTATAAAGTGCCATTTATACCGTGTAAACAAAACAAAATATATTTTGCAAATTTTTTCTCAATATTTATCATATATCATTCGTAAAAGGTTGATAAATCCTTTTCTGACTGTCACATGCAAAGTGAGGTTAGGTTTACTATAGTTCACCATATATCCCATTGTATGTATAATTTCCACTAAAAGTATAAATTACCTTCGTATATAAGCACTAAACATATATTAAAGATTATTTACCCTCATACATTTAATTATAAGCAACCGTACACCTAGGACCATATTTTTTCGTCTGTCATCGACAGAGGGTCTAGTACGCGGCTCGGTGCTGCCACCTACTATTAGTTTTGCATCATGAACCTCTTTGTACTTTTGTTCCAGTAGGATGTTTGGCACTTGAGAACAAAAAATGCCAGTTTCGCCACTTGATTGTTTAATTTACCCACTTACTTGACTTTGCAAAAACTTTTGCCAAGCTGCAAAAAATTGATATAACTTCAATTGCTGTCCTTGTTGTCATCAACTGGCGCTCACTCGCACACTTCTCGCGGGAGAAAATGAGATAGCAGATCACAGTGCGCATGACCGACTGGCCTGTAGTGCTGATTCGAAACGTCTGAGCCTGGCAATAAAGGTGCTTTTACACCTCTGCATGAATGCTCGTGCGTACGCATGCATTTGCAAGCGGTCATTCCAACCACGGGGGTGAAGCCTCGTGATAAAAATTGGAAACAAATATTTCCAATATGGCCGCTTATGGATACAGAGGGTCCAGAGACAATGTGGCAACCTAGTGTCATTTTTGCTGTTAGGCTCAGTTTTCTCATAGATATTTTGGTATATATAGATATACTACACTATAGGAAACCTAGACGTAAAATGGTGGCATCCTTTCGCAAAATGGCGACATCCGGCTAGGTTGCCACACTGTCTCTGGACCCTCTGCAGTGGGACTCCGATACTGCGTCGAAAATCGAACGGACCTCTTTTTCTAACGTGTGAAGATAGAAAGAGAGATCCGTTCGACTTTCGACTGTGAAACAGCATCGGAGTCCCACTGCAGTACTTATGGAGCGACACGTGCGCTCATGTGAGAACTGGGGGAACTAAAATCGCAAGCGGCCGTGCGGGCGGGATATTCAAATTTGAAATATTGTACTTAATAATGTTGTCAATAATTTGTAATACCGTTTATTGATATCATTACATACAACAATTGAAGTACACCATAACATCAATAATTGGAATTACAAATTATTGACAACTTTATTGGTAAATGGAATTTGATAAAAATTATTTTAAAAAACAATAAACAAAGGTTCTGAGCATGGCTTTTTATTCGACACAAATCTCTGTATGATTACTTTTTATTTTGTCGTGGATTTGAAGAAGTATCATGAAGGTTCTCGTGTGAAAAAAAACCCTAATAAAACAGTAACACGGGTAACACGACCCAATTTAGAGGTTATGTTACATTCCTCACAACCGGCATGGCAAATTCTCAAGTCGTGAGACCTGGTGCATAGGGCTTGATTTTACAGGTAATTCTTTTTGAGTTAATTGAAAAATTATCGTTAAGATTTCACGATTATGTTTATTGGGAAGTGTAAGAATTTGGGTAAAAAATAGCATCAATTTTCAACGTTTTCAATCATGATGTTTTTAACTGTCATTTTTCAGTGCTACCATACTAACGATTTCAAAGTTCACTACATTTTCGCAAACTGAATATTTTTAAGTTCCCTAGAAAGGACCCCAGATCGAACTGGGCCGGAAGTCAGCTTTGCTACCGGAAGTTCATATGCTGGTTTCACCCCCTTGAAGGTGCAGTCCCATGTTGGCAGAAAACGTCGGCGTAAATCAGAAACTCATGAGAGTAAAAGAGACGGACAGATTTATTTGTCTCTTTTACTCTCATGAGTTTCAGTTTTACGCCGACGTTTTCTGCCCACATGGGACTGCACCTTGATTCATGCCTGTGAAGATAGCACCCCAAATTTGGAATATACAATTTATTTTGTTTATAATCGTTTGTCGGTCGTTTGATGGCGTTTGTAGGTCAACTTTCGGCGTTTGACGGTAAAAATTGTAAAAGTTATTGCTATTTCAAGTTTGGGGTGCCAACTTCACACTAGCAATTAAGATATGTTTGCTAGCGCTCTAATTTTTAATATTTTACCAAACTTTTTTGTGCAGTCGTTTTTTTCGGTGTTTTTTGACCAACTTTCGACGTTTTTTGTTTAAAATTGAAAAAGATATTGAATTTTGAAAAATAGTTTGCACCCGGTCAGCGCGCAACTGTTTCAGCGCATGCGGTATTCGCGTACTTGTCATTGGCGCGAAAATTTAAAAAGCGAAGAATGACAAATATGTAAAAGTTTCTTATTTTTGCCTCATCAGGTTAAATATGTTTAATTGAGTATACTTGAGTAAATATACTCTTTGCAAGTGCATTTTTTGTAACGGACTATGTAACTTAAGTGCATAAATTTACCGGAGTGCTTATGATTATAATAACTTATACCCACAATACCTTTTATTCCTATTAGTATTAGTGTTTTCTTGGAGTTTATGAAATACATTATGAAATAATAAATTACTATGGTCTTTTAAAAAAGAAATATATATATACAGGGTGTCCCAAAATCAAGTGTCACCCTTTATATTATAATATAATATAATATAATTTTAAAAAACAGGTTAAACAACCACCGCAGGGCAACAAAAGGAGCAACCGCCATCTATGAAAATGACAATAATTCCCAGTAGAACCGCGGTAAATCACGCATATGACCACGTCTCACGGCCGTGATATGGGTGGCCACAGGGCATGTCAAAATCGCAATGACATGCAGGTGAAACCCTCGTATGTCTTGAGGATACGGGGTGACCCAAGGATGACAATTATTTTATATGTATATAAAATAATTTTAAGAACAGACTAATACTAAATATAAGCCGAATGCAGTAATGCTTTTCTTTTTTAAAAGACAGAAAAGAAATTTAAAATTAACGAAGAGGTCGTCCACATATTACGTGACGATTCCGCCCTACTGCTTATATTATTTTAATTGAAAAAAATTATTTCATTTAAAAAAAATAAAGCATCAGCTCAAATAAAGTTGAATGAACAGAGATTTTGTCTCACTGATATACATGTTCATACTGTTAGTTTTTTTAATCCAAAAATTCGTCCGCGGTAGCGCTAAAATCAATCAAGTTTAATTTTGACTTAACCAGCAGTGGGACTCCGGGACCGTGTAGAAAGCCGAACGGATCTCTTTTTCTAACTTCTCAAGATAGAAGGAGAGACCTATTTGATATTCGACTTCGAACCGGCCCCGGAGTCCCAATGCTGAAGTCGATCGATCTCTCTTTTGACCATGTGAGATAGACCACGAGTGGGATTCGAAACCTCTCATTCTATTGTATGAGGTAGACAGAGAGGGTTTTATAGTTTCGAAACGATAAGTAGGACTTTTGGAACATATCAAGCCGTTTTTCCTGTCTAACCTCATACGATAGAAAGTATTAGAACACCCTATTGTAACGGTATGCACCGTTTTTGAAACCAAAGCTTCAGGGCGCCAGGAACCTTTTATTCAAATGGCTTAAAATGAAAAGTTGATATTATACATATATAATCACTAATTATTGAGTAACTACGATTGTGCACTAGTATCTATGATACTATAGACTAATTGCGTTTGAGATATACTTATATTTCAGTGTCGAATCTGCCGAAGTGTTTTGTGCTACGCTTACTTGTGTGCGTTTAGGATTAAATTAATGATGTTTAGTTATTAATTTAAAAGGACTATGGTTGATTTAGTCAACTGATAAAGAATGGATAATGTCTAATCCAGACTCCGAGTTATTCGACTTTATGGAAGTGTTCTCCGATCCTCAATACCAACCTTTTCAAATTTGCTGCGTCTACCATCAACTTCATTATGTTATCATAGTTGTCTACTCACGGAATAATATCGAAGAATATGTTATACATGAACAATTAAACGTGGACGAATTATGATAAATCAATTGATTTGACTACAAGGACAAATTCAGTGTTAGTGTTGTTAATTTATTTAAATCTGACCTACTTTTCGCGGCTAATCGTTTCAACCATTCAACGACGGGTAAACGAACTCACACCTCAACGTATCAGCGCATTTTTCTAACAGACTAAACTCGACTGCAGCGCTTGGACGTAACATAGAGTATATAGAGAAATTAATAATTAATTAAAGATAAGAATTTTCCCGATTAGTTCAGATCAAAAAAAAAAAAAAAAAAAAAAAAAAGAAAGAAAGAAAGTTTTCTGTGCATTTATTGACCTAGAAAAAGCATTCGACACGGTAAATAGAAGTAAACTTTGGGAAGTTCTTAAAGAATACGG
>CAKNYM010049360.1:149326-160953 GCA_932195095.1 Andricus curvator
CACATGAAAATTTAGTCAGTTACAAGATTTTTTTAGTAGGTCTGAAATTCACTGAAAATCAACATTCTTGTTAACACTGTAAAAATACTATTATTTCAGAGCTATTTCCAGGCGTTTAAATACGACTAAAAAACCTGTCTTGAGTCATACTAAAATGAAACCGCTTGTGGGATTCCAGAGTCGTTTCTCTACATTGAAAAAAATAACAGCATGAAGTTATCATATTTGAAAAAAGGACATGCAAATTATGATCCGGAAAAAAGACCGCTGGTTTTTACAGAGAATGTTTGATAATATTTTGAACAGTTTCTAATAATAACTATGAGTATTTATTCTGAAGATTTTGTGATAATATATCACTAATAGCCCAGAGGGCACAAAACCATGATCATCCCTAAAACGTCCTTGGGACATCCCTAGGACGTCCAATGCCAGTCCAATCAAAGTCTCTAATACGTCCAATGTCGTAAAGATGTCCTAAAGACGTCTTAAAGACATAGAACGTTCTCGGGACATCTTTTGCACTGACATTAGTCGTCTTAAGAGCATCCCCAAGATGTCCAAAAGACATGTTCCAAAAGACGTCTTAAGGATGTCCCGAAGACTTCTCTAGGACATCCTTAATTTTTTTGTCCACTGGGAGCATAATACTTTTATGGACGTAGCAAAAAGCGTTTGTTTATTTATAACTTAACAGCATATGAATATTAGGTGTGCTTAAACAAAAACAAGTCCGAATTTCAACGTGCATTTTCGATTTTTTTGTTTCTTCTGGGTTAAAAATGAACCACGTGGAAGGAGAATTAAATTGGTTTGTTTTTACAGAAAAATTGATTTTTCTCGAAAAAGGCAGGTCATTACGCAAAATTATATACAGAATATAAAAGACGCGACTCATTAAAATGATTTTTTATCGTAATTATTTTTATAATTATGCATTCTTAGGGAGATATGCGAAGGAAATTGTTGTAACGTAGTGTGAATTATCTATCCCACTTATGGAGAGGTCTTCAAGTATGCATAATTTATGAAGAGACTGATGATCCAAAAATACTCTTTTCAATAAGCCGCATCTTTTACATTCTTCATCATTTGCCAGTATGATCAGCTATTTTAAAAAAGATGAATTTGTGTGTAAAACCAGACAAATTTACTGTAAGCGACCTCTAAATATTATCTGATTCATGTCTCTTTTCACGTGGTTCATTTATAACCCAAAGGGAACAGAAAAATCGAGTATGCAAATTGAGATTCGGAATTCTTTTTTCTTTTATATACCCCTCATAAATATTTTAATTTATAATTGATTATTATTAATTTTCGCCTTATTTCATTTGCTACAAAAATATGTCTTTGCATATTTATGGCGAATAGATCCCTTATTTTCATGGAAAATGTAGATATTATGTTTTTCATTGAATTATTCTTTTAAGTTGATGGTGATCATATTTTTTAACATTTTTTCCATGATAATATTAGTTTATGATCTTTCCAGTACGCCATTGCAATCACTTTTATTTTTTAAAAACTTGTACTCAGTCATAACACAAAACTTGTTGTTTGTAGAAATTTGTACGAATATAGTATTTATTAATATATGCAAAAAAAATTTAGTTATAAATAATGTTGAAATTTCATAACTATATGAGATATAAATGCTTCCTCTGGAAAGAAATAACAAAAATATGTAGAACTTTAATTTTCAACCGCTGGACTATCAGGATCTAGTTGGACGTTTTTACCTGCGTTTATTGACGCTCCTAAAAGAGAAAAAAGAGGCAAAAGACAGCAGGAAAATGCAGAAGATGCCGAAAATAAACAACGTTTAAAAAAATTCCGTCATATGTAAAAGTTTGAATATAGTCCAGGCATCTTGTACGAAAAAATTTATTTTTATCTGGAACGGTTTATTACTTATGTTATTAATGCCGTTGTCGTTTTCCGTAGGATATTTTCCGAACGAGCTATTTAAAAAACTTTTTCTGGTTAAAAATAGCAAAAAATGTGTTTTTTTAAGAGTCCTAACTCTTGACCTATTAAGGCTGGACGATGATTTTTTTTTACATTTACACATAATTTTCTACATGAAAATTTTTTCTCTGTCATCATTAACATAGATTTACCCACAAAAGAATTATTTTTAAAAAACTAAACACGAGTAATTTGCTCTGAAGAATACGTCAAAAGTGGTCAAGTTTGGGAGGCCATAACTTATGACACTTTGAGGTTCGGTCATTGTTCTTTTTAGAATTACTCGAAATTGCGTACACTTTAATTAGAATGGAGAATATTTTTTCGTAAAATTGACAGGTTCTAAAGTACAAATATTAACTGCAGAATTGGGTTTTCTAGCCTCCTTTTTGAAAAAAATCGGGGTTCTTTGGAGACATACAACTCTGCGCCTATTATTGAAAGAAGTTTCTTCTTTTTTTTTTAACTTTTTCAGAATTTTCTAAAGTTTACGAAAGCAGTCTACGAAAACACTGTTTTTGGAAAATTGTTCAAAAATATTTTCGGGAAGCGTCGTAGTCATGTTTGGAAAAGTTGAAATTCTCATCCCATTGAAATTCTCAGTGAAACGCTATAGAAAACGAATGCGGTGAAAAATTACAAGATGCCTGGACTAATATGATGAGAGTTTTTTAGACGGAAAGTTATTGTTTTTAGTGGTAATGTTGATCCACTGCAATTTGCCTTTCTATATATGTAGGGTGCTTCAAACCTTCCTTGCCACTCTGCAACAGTGAATTTTGGAATACAAAATAAACGGTAGGGTTGTTAATGAATTTTCCTTACATATAAAGCTCTGTAACAATTTCAGAACTTTGCAGGTATGAAAATGGAATGTGCGTTATTTTCAATACTTTTCACGTATAAATTATATGGAAACAATCAAATATTTATAAAGCAGATCGTTAGGTCTTGTAGTCTTAAGAAATAAGAATATTCTCTTCATTTTCAGTACTGAACTTTTTTTAAATGAAAAATTTGGACAAAGCAACCATTTTTTACATAACAATTGAAACATTTGTCACCGTATTGGTAAAAGTATGGGAAATATGATTGTTTGTCGTTTTGGTAAAAATATATATTTTTGTACTCAGGAGCCGTGTATAAATTACGTGAAGAAATTAATTACGTCAAAAAAATTATTTGTCGGAAAATTCCCGTAATGGGGCATAATACTCTGTCTGATTTTTCCCCTTGCATTAACAATGTTAGAATTGCAAGAGCCCATACTGCTGGAGAATATTCTTCTTTCTACGTGTAGATTAATAAATATCAATTTTGTCGAATAAATACGTCCAAATTATACAAATAATATTAAAAGTTGAAACCCTCAATATATTGTATATCATATTTTACTGGAGAAGTAATTATTGTATGCGAAGGACATTATTTGTACATTTTTATCAGTGTATTGATTAATAAGTTCATGTGTTTATTATGGTTACAATTTAAAAGCAAATAATATTCAATAAATGCTCACATATTGTAATAATAATGACTAAACATGAAAATATGAATTTAAAAAAAAGTTGAATCCTCGACCAAAAAAAAAAAATAATTTTCAATCAGTTGCAACGTGAACGAAACAATCAATGTGCCTTGTGATTTTGACCACAAATATTATGCAGCGAATAAATAAATGTAAACAAAATATGTGGGTCATTTTCACATAACTTAAGTTTTTCACATAGGTTTAAGTTGTATTTTCTACGAAAAGATTGATTAGGACTGATTTGCTGCCAAGGCTGTTAGAGGATAATTTTAGATGTATGATATCGATAGTGGGGTCAATGATGGAGACTTTTGCGTTAAAATAATTGTTGTTATTAGGATTTGATTAAAAAAATATATGCCAAAAACTTTATGTGACACCGCTAAACTTAGAAATTTTCTAAAATATTTACATTGACTGACACTTTTGATATATATGATATTATATAGTTAAAAGTTTGTCATAAGGACAACCGCAGAATTTCGCCGGGAGCGGGTGCTAATCTGAAAAATTGCACCCGCTCCCAGCGAAATCGCGGTAAAATTTCAGCTGTAACCACGTCTCACGACCGTGAGATAGGTGGTTACAGTCTGCGACGAACTCAATACGATGGTCCGGCAAAAGTCTCGTGCACCCTGAGGACACGGAGCGACCCAAGGACGACCGCCTTCTGCATTTTCCCCGCAAGTGTCTCAGCATTTTGTTGACACGCAGGGATGCTTTTCAGGCTATTAACCAGTGAAACCTTGGCACTTCCAAGAGCGCCGATGATCAAGACGATTAGCTTAACAGAATATTCCGGGTATAACCGTCGCAACTCCCTTATAAGGTCTTTATACCTTTCTTTCTTTTCTTTCTCCTTGGCTGTGACGTTTTTGTCAGCTGGTGCCGAAAATTCGATAACGAACATGGTTCGTTTCTCGAAGTCAAGGAGAACTATTTCAGGCCTCGAGTGCACAACAGAAACAATTGTCGAGAATATGAAGTTCCAGTATATGCGGCACTTCTCATTTTCGACAATTGACTCTATTTCTCTAAGAGCCTTTAGCGGAGAGGTATTTGGGCTAATGTCATAAGAGTGACAGAGATGGTAATAAAGCACTCTTAGTGCCGCATTGTGCCTTTGGATGTAGGTCGTTCCCGTATGTATGTGTCCTAGATGCTCGGGGTGTGCATGACACGCTCTGCAGCTATCATCGGGAATGTATTGGCTCAAACTGTGGCGACGGTATGCTAGAGTTGAAATGACACCGCCTTGACATGCCAAAATGAAGCCCTCCGTGTCCGACTTCAATCCGGGTGATCTAAGGAAAGCAAACGTTCGCTCATACGACATCGACTGATCTTCCACATTTCTGTGGAAGATGCCGTGCATCCTCTTGTCGAGGAGCTGTTCGTGGAAGTTTTTCTCCTGTGCTTTCTTAATCCGGGCCTTCAGGAGTGAGTATTCAAGATGGATAAGATTTGATGCATTTTGCTCACCCCTAATATTGAAGTCAAGGCCGAGTGTTTCAGTAGCCTCCTCCGCTGCTTTGTACAGAAACGCCCCTTTTCCCACTTCTTCGTGTTTCCTGACCATTTTAAGAAGAGGGTCTTGTCCATTTGCAACTATATGTGCTGTACCCAGAATGAGTCTGTTGTGAAGACATTCAAGATTCAGTATTCCGCGACCACCTAGGCGGCGTGAGATGTAAAGTCGCGGAACAGAAGACTTAAGGTGCATGCTCTTGTGCATGTGCCATACCTTTCGCGTCCCGATATCAAGGGATCTGAGCTCGTCCTTCGTCCATGGAACCACTCCAAATGAATAGAGTACTACCGGGACGGCAAGCATGTTCGTTGCAGATACTTTGTTTCTCGCCAACAGTTCGGAAGACCAAATTTGCCGGATGAGACGTTTCTATCTGCATCGGAGAGTATCCTTTATAGATGTCACGTCCTGAATGCGGCTCTGTGGCACGCCCAGGTATGTATAGGTCTCTCCAGCGCAAAGGTGTCGTATAGCGCTTCTGTCAACGAGCTCAGGATCTTCGGGGATGCCATTAAGTTTTCCTTTCTTCAAATTAACCTTGGCGCATTTCTCTAACCCGAATTCCATTCCAATCTCTTGAGTGTACTTTTTGACAATTTTCAGAGCTAGATGTAGTTTCTCTTGATTCCTAGCATAGATCTTAAGATCATCCATGTAAAATACATGAGTGACCTTATGCTTTCGGTTTCCAGGTTTGCCGCAGAGATACCCTTCGGAATGGCGAAGTGCGAGAGATAGTCGCAATAATGTGAGGCAAAAGAGGAGAGGGCTCATGGTGTCGCCCTGAAATACACCTCTCTGAAAGGTGATACTGTTAGTGATCACACGATGTTTTCCAGATGAGATAGTAAATCTGGTTTTCCAAAGCGGCATTAATGTCTCTATGCACCTCACGATGTGTGGATGAACCTTTAGGCTTTCCAACAGACAGATGATCAGTCTATGGGAGGTTGAATCGAAAGCTTTCCGGTAATCAATCCAGGCCATCGATAGAAATCGCTGATAGTATGCTGCGTCTTTACAGACACATCTATCGATGAGCAAGTTCTCCCGACATCCTGCTACGCCTTTCTTTGAGCCACGTTGTTCATACATCTCTCGCCATACAGGTCCAATTGTCCGAACAATCCTATCATTTAGGATAGCTGTGAAGATCTTATACAGTGTGTTCAGACAAGTTATTGGCCTGTAATTCTTAGGGTCAGCTAAGTTGCCCGACTTCGGCAGGAGCACTGTGCGCCCTTTCACGAACTACCCCGGAATGGGCTCTTCCGACTTTAGATATGAGGTGAAAATTCGGGCCAGATGCTGGTGGGTAGAAGGAAACTTCTTCCACCAGAAGGTCTTGATGCCATCTGGTCCCGGAGCGGAATAGTTCTTCATGCCTCTTAATACGTTTTTCACCTCCTCGGTAGTGATAGGTGGGCATTCCTCCTCAGCTGTGATGAGGGCATTGCACAGCTCCTTGAAGCTGTTTATGTTCTTTGAGCCTTCTTTAAGTGGATGCTGGACTTCGTAGACTTCTCTCCAAAATGCTTCGACCTCCTCTGGTTTGGGCGGATGGTCGACAGTAACTGGAGGGTCTTGGAAGAGTCGAGATGGGTCAGACGAAAACTGTTGATTTTCTCTGACCCACCTCTCTCTCCGCTCTAGACTTCTCCTAGCCGAACCTTGGCAGTGAAAGTCCTGCCAGATGCTATGTAGTCAATCACACACTGAATGAGGGACGCGTACTGTCTTGCCCAGCCTATCTTTGTGTTAAGTTGATGCATTCGTCTTTTGGTCTTATGATCAACCGTTGGTTTTGTTTTACGGTTTGCATCTGCCAAAGTTCTCGCTGCATTGTACACACTACAATTGATAGTCCAGAGGTCGGATTCTTCGGAAAAATCTCCACGAAGCTCATCATCCAGTTCAGTCAGATCTTTGGGCTTGGGAGAAACCTGAATGTTGATGTTTCTCCGGGTCTTGAAGCATCGTTCTCCCTCTATTGGATGCCTGTTCGAGGCTGGTCTCAGTGTCGCCTCTCTTTCTCTGTTGCCGGCTTGTTCTGGCTGCGGTTGTGTAGGCGCTCCGCTTATATAACCCCTTTTCCGGAGGTCCTCGGCACGGTTTCGCAGACGTTTTTGCGAAAAATCCGAGAGCTCTGGGTGTTTCTCGCACCACAGAGCATGCAGTCGCGCCATGTAACCTTTTCGTTCAGGGGCCATACTGGTATCATAGCACTCCAGCAGGTCGTCCCTGAGTCGATCCGTCCACTTAAAAGTAACGAGATTCCGCCGGTCAATCGCATTGACTCCATCTTGATTGGCTCCCCCAACTCTAGGGTAGTCGGCATTGTTGTCCGACCCATTGTCGGGAGCCCTGCGCGTTCGATTGTTTTGAACCGCACTTCCTACAACTATGTTTGGTGTTGTCATTGTTGTTCCCACGAGCAGCTAGGGAAAAGGGTTAGTCCATCCTTGTAGAGCTCATTTACATGAGTTGGAAAAACTCCCAATACAGTACTAAAATCCAGTTTTTTAAATTCAAAAATCGCGCCAAATTCGTTGCTCAGAGGCATACAGGCGATACACATAAAATTTCCGAAATGAGCCGAAATGAGGCGAAGATAACCGACCGGAGGAAAGATCCCCGTTCGGGTTGTACACAGATCCGCTCGTGGAAAGTAGCTCTGAAAGTAGTTATCTTGCTTCTTTTAGTTGGCTCTGATGTCGAATTTCAGCAAAGTGGGGGCAATGGATGGTGAGTGGGGTACTATCGCGCCAAGTTTGATTTTGTACATGTAAACACAGTGACGCGAACCACGCAAACGAATTTGAGGTTATAATTCGTGAAGTGTGTGAAACAAATTTGTGAAGGTGCAGAATCGAAATATTTGTTGTGTGCCGGGATTTGTTGTGCGCCTGATAAGGAAATTGAAGCTGACAATTCCTGCATGACTCCTCAGGATACCGCGAATAAAAATCCAAAAGTTACGATAAAGATGCATTGTCAATCAAAGATAAAGTAGTTTCATTCTCAGTAAGAGAATTCATTTTCAAGTGAAGAATATAAATTTTTAAGGAAATAGTTAATTTCTCAACCGAAGAGGTGAATTTTCAACCCAATAGATTAACTTGCTACCCAAGACAGACAAATTTAAAAAAAAACTAGAGCCTTATACGCGCGCTCCGCGCGCGACCAATTTCTTTACATGTAATTATTTTATTTGGAAATGAAGTTCAATATAATACCATTACATCAATTTTTACTTCAATAATTTTGATTTGTACACGGCTTCGCATGGATGCCCTCTCACGACGCATTATAAATAATTGTGCAACTCTAAACATTTTCATGCAACTTCGGGGAAAAAACCTATAAAATGTCGGCGCGTACAAATTTTCATAGAAATACACAGTAAATGATCTCGACTCGAGAAGAGTCCAAAGGTCAAGCCATTTCGAGCGTGCATAGCACTCGGATGGATGACCATCTGCGACGTATACGACCGAGTTGTGTATTCGCTGCGTTTTAACGTCGGTTTCAATTAATGTCGAGCAGGATGTTTGACGAGAGTGTTTCTTCGACAAATTGCCAAACTCTTAATTTGCTCATGAAAATATTTTAAATAATTAATAAATCTTGGAAATTTGAAGAGCATAATGAAGTCATCGGAAAGATATTCTTAGTTAATTCTGTAAAAAATTCAGCCTATTCGTTGAAAAGTAGCGAAATTCTGATTTTTTTAAGAAAGTTGTTTGAATAATGAATAATTCTTGTAAATTTACAAAACATAGTAAAGAGTCATCGGAAAGACAATCTTAGTTGACTCCGTAAACAAATTGTGTCTATTCCTTGAAAAATACCCAAACTCTGAATATGTTTATGACAAATATTTAAATAATGAATAATTATTGTGAAAGTGCAAAGTATCGTAAAAAATAGTTATTGAAAATACATTCTTTGTTCATTCTGGAAACAAATTGGGCCTATTCTTTCAGAAATAGCAAAACTCTTAATTTTGTAATGAAAATTGTTCAAATAATTAATAAATCTTATAAATTTGCAAAACAGTACAGAAAAAAGGCATCTGAAATATATTCTTATTTCATTCTGTTAAAATTGAGCCTGCTCCTTGAAAAACAGCCAAACTCTGAATATGTTTATAAAAATTGTTTGAATAAATAGTAATTATTGTAAATTTGCAAAGTAAGATAGAAAAGAGTTATTGGAAATACATTCTTGGAGATCCCGTAAAAAAACTGAGCCCATTCATTGAAAAATGGCTGAACTCTTAATTTGTTGAAATAATTAATAATTATTGTAAATTTGCAAAGCATCATAGAAAAAGTCATCGGAAAGATATTCTTGGTTAATTCTGCAAAAAAATTGAGCCTATTCGTTGAAAAATAGCCAAATTCTGAATTTTGTATGAAAATTGTTTGAATTGTTAATAATTATTGTAACTTTACAAAGCAACATAGAAAAGGGTCATCGGAAAGATATTATTAGTTGTCTCCGTAAACAGATTGTGCCTATTTTTTGAAAAATAGCCAAAATCTGAATATGTTTATGAAAATTGTTGAAATAATTAATAATTATTGTAAATTTTCAAAGTATCGTAGAAAATGGTTATTCGATTCACATTCTTTCTTGATACCCTGAACTAATTTATCCCATTCGTTGAGAAAAGGCCAAGCTCATAATTTGTTTATGAAAATTGTTTAAGTAATTAATAATTCTTGGAAATTTGAAAAACATCATACAAAAAAGTCATCGGAATGATATTCTTGGTTAATTCTATTAAAAAAGTGTAGCCTATTTGTTAAAAAAAGCCAAACTCTAAATTTTCTAATGAAAATTGTTTAAATTATTATTAATTCTTATAAATTTACAAAGCAACATAGAAAAGAGTCATCAGAAAGACTTTGCATAGCATTATAGAAAAAAATTAATCGGAAAGATATTCTTCGTTAATTCTATAAAAAATTTAGCCTATTCGTTGAAAATAGCCAAAATCTGAATTTGTAAAGATTCATAGAAAAAGAGTCTTCGGAAAGACATACTTGATGGACTCCACAAACAAATTGTGACTATTCGTTGAAGAATAGCTAAATTCTGGATATCTTGATAAACATGTTTAAATAATTTATAATTATTGTAAATTTCCAAAGTATCATACATAGGAAATAGTTATTTGAAAAACATTTTTTACTGATTCCGTAAACAAATTGAGCCTACTCGTTGAAAAATGGTCAAACTCTTAATTTGCTTATCAACATTGTTTAAATAATAATTAATTCTTTGAAATTTGTTGAGAATTATAGAAAAATGTCACCGGAAAGATATTCTTATCTAATTCTGTAAAAAATTGAGCCTATTCGTTGAAAAATAGCCAAACTCTCAGTTTTATAGTTGAAGTTGTTTAAATAATTGAAAATTATTGTAAATTTACAAAGCAACATAGATAACAGTCATCGGAAAGATATTATTAGTTGAATTCGTAAACAAATTGAGCCTATTCGTTGACAAACAGCCAAACTCTGAATATGTTTATGAAAATTGTTAAAATAAATAACAATTATTGTAAATTTGCAAAGTAACATAGGAAAGACTTATTTTTAATACACTCTTTTTGGTTCTGTAAGCAAATTGAGCCAATTCGTTAAAAATAATGATATTACAAATAATAATTCTTGTAAATTTACAAAGCAGCATTCCTTGAAAAATAGACATACTCTGAATATGTTTATGAAAATTTTTAAAATAATGATTAATTATTGTATATTTGCAAAGTATCGTAGAAAAGATTTATTTGTTTATGAACATTGTTTAAATAATGAAAAATTCTTATAAATTTGCAAACCATCATATAAAACAGTAATTGGAAATATATTATTAACTAATTAAAAACCAACAGCCATACCACGCTGAAAAAACCAGTTCTCGTCAGATCACTGAAGTTAAGCAGCGTTGCGCGCGGTTAGTCCTTGGATGGGTGACCATTCGAGAAAACTGAGTGCTGTTGGCACATCGTGGGTGTGGTGAGCCCACACTTGTAGTTATTTACTACAAGTTATCCACCTAGAAACACTACCCGAATCGGGTAGTGTCACGCCTACCCCGAAAGGGAAATGGCTTAATGGTATACTGTAAGAAAATTTAGCATATTTGTTAAAAAATAGGCAAACTTGAAATTTCTGTATGAAAATTGTTTAAATTATTATTAATTCTTGTAAATTTACAAAGCAACATAGAAAAGAGACTCCGTAAACAAATTCGGCCTTTTCCTTGAAAAATAGACAAACTCTGAATATGTTTAGAAAAATTGTTAAAATAATTAATAATTATTGTATATTTGCAAAGTATCGTAGAAAAATGTATTGGGAATACATTCTTTCTTGATTCCCTATTCGTTGAAAAATGACCGGGTTCTTAATTTTTTTATGAAAATTGTTTAAATAATGATTAATTATTGAAAATTTGCAAATCATCATACAAAAAAGTCATTGGAAAGATATTCTTAGCTAATTCTGTGAGAAAATTTAGCATATTTGTTAAAAAATAGCCAAACTCTACCTATTTGTTAAAAAAATAGGCAAACTTTAA
>CAKNYM010049360.1:160963-179448 GCA_932195095.1 Andricus curvator
TTGAAAATTTGCAAATCATCATACAAAAAAGTCATTGGAAAGATATTATTAGCTAATTCTGTAAACAAATTCAGCATATTTGTTAAGAAATAGCGAAACTCTACCTATTTGTTAAAAAATAGGCGAACAATACATTTCTGTATGAAAATTGTTTGAATTGTCATTAATTCTTGTAAATTTACAAAGCAACATAGAAAAGTGTCATCGGAAAGACATTCTTAGTTGATTCCGTAAACAAATTGAGCTTATTCGTTTATGGAAACTGTTTAAATAATTAATCGTTCTTGTTAATTTACATAAGCAACATAGAAAATAGTCATCAGAAAGACTTTTCTTAGCATCATAGAAAAAAGTAATCTGAAAGATATCGCCTTTCGAATCTACGAGTCCAAGCCTAAAACTGGATAGAACTGGATTGAAATGAAAACTAAGTATTGAAATGAATGAAATCATATTGACAATTGCGTATTATTTAAAATTTGTTTTTTAAATAAAAAATTAACCAAATTTATTATAAAAAATCAAAACACAAATTTTCCGAAATGTCAAAAGCTTTAATTGAAAAATATAAACGGTACTCAAAATTCGGAAATTTTCAAACATTTTGAAATGTAAATGAACTATGACTAATCGAAAATGAATTTTTCAAAATACGAATAAAATATTAAAAATGTTAAAAAATGAGTCCAAGGAATCGTATATATACCGAAGTGTACATGCATAGACTTCCCCTAAGCTTCTTATGAAAACAAACATCTCGAGTTAAAATAAACACAGCTCGTCCAACGTCGATGAGATCGCTTTATGCTTATCATCGACTCACCACTGGTAGTTATTTGGGCTGTTGCCTCAATTTAAGTTTTGAAAAAGTTCTCGCAGATGACGTCTTAAACTACCTGGTGCGCGACCCGGTGCACTCGGATCGTCGGCTCACCACTGTTAGTTATTTTGGATGTTGGCACAACTTGAATTTTGAAAAAGTTCTCGTAGAATACGTGCTAAACTACCTGGTGCGCGACCCGGTACACCCGGGTCGTCGAGTCACCACTATTAGTTATTTTGGATGTTGGCGCAACTTGAATTTTGAAAAAGTTCTCGTAGAATACGTGCTAAACTACCTGGTGCGCGACCCGGTACACCCGGGTCGTCGAGTCACCACTGTTAGTTATTTTGGATGTTGGCACAATTTGAATTGTTAAAAATTTCTCGTAGATGACGTCTTCAACGGCCTGGTGCACAAAATTAAATAATGGTAACGGTAACGTACGAATATGGACTTTCAAAGATAGGATACGTGAATTTTCAACCAAAAGACTTATTTTCAACTGATAAAGATTCTCAGTAAGAAAATTAATTTTCTACAAAATGAAATAAATTTTCAAGGAAATAGTTTACTTCTCAACTAAACAGATGATTTTTCAAACAGGAAGATTACGTTTCTATCGAAGAAGATAAACCTTCTACAAAAAATGAAAGTTCAATTTTCAGTTAAAAAAGTAAATTATTGACTAAAATGATAAATCTTCAAGCAAAAAAATGAATTTCTCTGACAAAGTAGTTGACTTTTCCACACAGAAGATTAATTTTCTGCCCAAAAAAAGTGAAATTTTCCGCAAAAGACATGAGTTTTAAACAAAAAATATGAAGTTTAATCTAACGAGATTACTCCTACCAGAAAGGCAAATCTTCAACTGGAAAAGATAAATTTTGAACTCCTGAACGCTTTGCATTAGTCTTTCTTTTGATTTTATGGGCTATCTTTGAAATATTGTTCACTTTTTCAGTATTTTCTTCTGAAATAATACTAAACTTGAAATATTTGGAAATGAAACATATTTCACTTGGAAGCTTTACACATTTTTAATTAAAATTATACTTTCAATCAGAAAATGGTTCTTTTTCAATTATTAAATTTGAAGATGTGTTTGAAGCTGTATTTGTAGATTTTAATATTGCGGAAAATTGTTGCAACCGGGGCGGAACCTGGTTTTTTGTATAAATTTAGTTAGTCTGCACCATTACTTCTTTTAAAAATTAGATATATTTTAATCATAAATTTGTAAGAAAACATGAATGTGAGTTCATGCGAAAACTAATTCAGATTAGGTTTGGTGTATTCGATTTGCTGCCACAATCGAATTGGACCTTTAAATTCGATTCTGCAATGCATTAGGCTCTATTCGGCCGAGTTTATTTTGTGAAATGAGGGGAAATTATAAGTTTTTCAGGGTAGCAATGAGTATAATTATGAAAAATAAACTTGCTCAAATACATTCGTGCGGTTTGGGCGAGCGATATTAATTATTTGACTGAACGGAGTGATATTAACCAAACTTTGACTTCAATTCGGCAATACACATGATTTTACAGACTCAATTCTGCAAGGTGCAGGGCGGTGGACGCGGTGGGATAATGGTAACTTCATTGCCGACAGTTGGTGTTGATTTTTTTTACTATTTAAAAATGTTTAAAAATTCACAAAATAAAATTGAAAAGTTTTTTTTTCTGTAATTGGCAACAATTAAGGCCATGTCAGCGTAACCTCAATTTTTTTTTTTACATTTTTTTCAAAATCAACTTACGTTCACACGAAACGCGATATCGAGTTGAAAATTTGGGAAACTAAATATGAAGCACTAAGAAACGCGGCTCTGGTCCTAAATTTTTATAATTATGGAAAAAGCAAAAAAAAATTTTGTAATAAAATTTTTTTTTTTTTATACATATAAAAATGTAGGACCAGAGCCGCGTTTCTTAGTGCTTCATATTTAGTTTCCAAAATTTTCAACTCGATATCGCGTTTCGTGTGAAAGCAAGTTGATTTTGAAAAAAATGTAAAAAAAAGTTGAGGTTACGCTCACATGGCCTTAATTGTAGCCAATTACAGAAAAAAAAACTTTTCAACTTTAATTTGTGAATTTTTAAACATTTCTAAATAGTAAAAAAATGCAACACCAAGTGTCGGCAATGAAGTTACCAGTAACCCACCGCGTCCATCGCCCTGCACCTTGCAGAATTGAGTCTGTCAAATCATGTGTATTGCCGAATTGGAGTCAAAGTTTGGTTAATATCACTCCGTTCAGTTAAATAATTAATATCGCTCGCCCAAACCGCACGAATGTATTTGGGCAACTTTATTTTTCATAATTATACTCATTGCTACCCTGAAAAACTTATAATTTCCCTTCATTTCACAAAATAAACTCGGCCGAATAGAGCCTAATGCATTTCAGAATTGAATATAAAGGTCCAATTCGATTGTGGCAGCAAATCCAATACACCAAAGCTAAACTGAATTCATTTTGGCGTTATATCTATTCAACTTTTTTTACTGGGAGCTCATTCATGTCTGCAACAAGACTTATTTCAAATATTAAATATATTTTAATCATAAATTTGCAATGAAACATTAATGTAAATTCAGAGAAACTCAATGTAATCATCCGTAGCATTTCTCTACTTGGTTAATAAAAGCTAGAGGTACTACAATTTCATATTGTACACGGTTTAAATGCGATTGTAATATTAATAATTACTTTAGATAAAGACACAATATTATTATAATATACTTTAATTTCAAGTATTTTCGACACTGCATTGTATGTCGACTTTGCAGATAACGTTTTCAGTAATAACATGCTTTTTAAAATATATGTGGAGTGTTTCCAATTTATTGATTTTAGAAAGGATTAATGCCAAATCATGCAATATGGCTTCTCAAATGGGTACAATAGCTGAAATTTATTATATTTTATGTCGTCTGTGCTACATTTGGCATTAATTCTTTCAAATTACCTTTAAATTAAATTTCTTTTTCATTTTAACAACTCATTCAAACACCTACCAGACACCTACGTGTACATGTATATTTACTAACCCATGCGCACGAAATTGTAGTTCTCTTGCGTATTGTACGCGGCGCTTCGCGCACTTTACGCTGCCACAAACTTGTCATTGAGTCATCGGTGCCTGCAGTGGGACTCCGATGCTGTTTCGAAGTTGAAATCGAACGAATCTCTCTTTCTATCTCCACATGTTAGAAAAAGAGGTCCGTTCGTCGTTCCAGAGGGTATCGGAGTCCCACTGCTGGGGGAGCTGAATCTCTTTATAGGATATAATCTGACGGCGATACAGTCTCATACATTTCATTGGTTGAGCTCCCCTTCGAGCTCAGAGCGAATTGTCGTAAACGCCGCCGATCGACTGCAGGCCAATGATATAAGGGTTCCGTACCATGGCAGCGCAAAACTTGGCGTAAAGGTGCAGTCCCATGTGGGCAGAAAACGTCGGCGTAAAGCAGAAACTCATGAGAGTAAAAGAGATAAATAGATCTGTCCGTCTCTTTCAATCTTATGAGTTTCTGCTTTACGCCGACATTTTCAGCTAACATGGGGCTGCACCGTAACGCGCAAAACGTCAAAGCACTAGCTAGTGACTTCTAGCGACAAAAAACTTGTGACGAATGTCGCCGCCTTTATGTTTTGACAGAACTTTGTTTCGTCGGTTTTGGGTTGTGCGCGACGAAAAGCATCAAACATTTTCTCTATGTCCCATGATGGTGCAAGACTTAGCACCGTATTTTTATAGCGAATGAAAAATACACTCCCAGCAGCTCTCACGGAAAATACGTGCCGCCATTGGTTATTCCATTGTATCGCTGATATAGATCTTGGCCCCCTAGGGGTGGCTGCCAGGGATGTGCAGTTACGCGCAACTGGAGGTTTTTAACGTAAAATACCTAAGTGAAGTATTTTACGTCGAAAACAGGTAAAATACCTAGTAAATTACGTACCAAGATGGCGGATCTGTAGAACTGTGCATAACCTCACTTTTTTGGATTTCTGGTATCGGCATTCGTAAGAGTTTTTTTTAATGCCTATATTGTTAATTAAAAACTAATCATGTCAACCAGGGATGTGCAGTTACGTGTAACTGGAAATTTTTACGTATAATACCTAAAGGAGGTATATGTATACCATTAAGCCATTTCCCTTTCAGGGTAGGCGTGACACTACCCGATTCGGGTAGTGTTTCTAGGTTGATAGCTTGTAGTAAAATAACTACAAGTGTGGGCTCACCACACCCACGATGTGCCAACAGCACTCGGTTTTCTCGAATGGTCACTCATTCAAGTACTAACCGCGCCCAACGCTGCTTAACTTCAGTGATCTGACTAGGGTACTATATTAGACAGGAATATGCAACCGCCATATTGGTTCCTGGACAGTTGGCGGGAAACAATGCGATAAGCATATCGTCTGTTTTAGTTAAAATTAAGCTTAGAATATAATAAAAATGGTCTGCTACACTGCTACGATTCGTAAAAACAGAAGCGAAGATGGTTTTAAACTTTATCGTTTTCCTCTAGGACAAAGCGAAAGACTGAAAATATGGATTATAAATTGTGGACGCGACAAATGGGAACCGAATTGTAATTCGAGATTATACGAAGTAAGTAATCTCATTTATCACTAAAACAATATAATTTAAATATCTGGGGTCTGAAGCTTATGGTTTCATGTCATTAAATTGTCTGTGAGCATTTTTTGGGTATGTTAAAGCGAAATAAGATCCAGAAGAAAGTAAGGTTAGGAACCCGTTTTTCTACAGCACGAACCGCACGTTAACCACGCAAATAGAGAAGACGGATGATATGAAGTATAAATAACTCACATAATAAACTTTTGGAAAAGTATTGTAATAAAGTTTGAACTATAGTCTATTATTATTTTATTATTTGTTATTATTTATCTAATAAATCATATGATTATAATTTTAGCGTCCGCCTTTTTGCAAACTGAGTAAAATTATTCATTTCGAATTACATAAAATTTCGATTAGTTAAAACCTACGTGTTATGGGTAAGTAGAATAATTTGCCATTTTTTCTTTTGAATTGAACATTATATTATAAATTTTAAAAACATTAATCTTCCTAATAATATTATTATCTTGAAATATTACAGCTAAACTTACTTCAATTTCATTACACATTACTATTTAATTAGGTTCTATAACCAAAATTCATCTCTTAAGAATTCGATATCAAGTTAGTGATTTTGAATTTCGCGTGAACCAAGATGGTAGCTTGCATATTCCCATCTAATATAGTACCTTAATCTGACGAGAACTGGTTTTTTCAGCGTGGTATGTGGATTAACATCAAGTGATGTTTCCTTGATGTTAATCCTTACCATGGAGCAGTACGTTCGTTCTGTCTCCCATTTTAAATTTAAAAAGAAAATTCTTCAAATAATTTTTTAAATATTGTTAGTGATGTCATAATAATGGACCTTACTATTTTTTAACATCTCAAAGTTAAAATGTTAAAAGCTCAGAACTTAATTGAGATGAGAATCTTTTAAGAGCATGAATCTCTATTTCTGTTTACTACGACAATTTGGCTTTTGCCAAATTTTTATAAAAAAATAAAGGACTTTTATTTGACTTGGATTCCTGTTTCCTGAAGAGGAGGGCATTTGACTCTCGAAAAGTCGATGATTAAAGGATCTTCTTAACATCATCAAGGTCTTTTTATTTGGTCTGAAGTAGGTCATCTTATACCTTTCACTTTAATTAAGTATTTATTTACTCAGACGCATAACATCGCATTCTAACTTTTACCATCTATTAATAAAAAAAAAATCCTATCTATAATAGGTCATAATTTAAGATGCCCTCAAAGTTGACCATTTTTTCCGGGTTTTACGGGCAAAAAATGGAGTTTATTTCTTTCAAAATAAATCTTGTCAAGTTTATATTCCATTGATGATGCGAGAGGATAAAATAGAGTCTACAAAAATTTGCGTGCATCTAAAAAAAGTCTATCAGTCCTATTAATTTGGGGAATTGCAAGGTTTCAGAAATTCCATTTTTTGTTGCATTTTTGACTGAAAACGGAGAAGTTGTGTTTTTGGAAAATACCTCCTTTCCTGTGAATCCCATGACAAAGTTCATGAAGGATAAATGAAAGTGGAGTAAATTTAGCGTATAAAAAAAAGTGTCCTGGCCTTAATTCAGGGACTGGGAGCGAAATGCTGGGTGAACGCTCGATGCGTTCCTGACGCACTCCTCGCCTGTTCATATTTCCCCACTGTACGAACTAAATTCTAAAAGATCCCTTCGCGCTAACCGAGGTAGGAAAAGTCGCGTGGTGAGCAGGGGCTCTATTCTCGAGTTTTTTTCGTATACGAATCTTGCGACTTTCGAATGACTTTCAATGAACCCTATTCTCGAACACTCACTGGATCGTATGCGGAAAGTTTCGTACGAAATGCAACGAGTGGGTATATGCCACTCGAAACTTATATTCGTATATGAATTAAGAGTTCGTTCATGCGCAGTGATTAAATTGTATGATTTGTGAGGTGCGCGGTATAAAAAGTGACAGATCGAGAGTGATAAAAACAAAAGTACGTTTTTCACAAATTTAATACAGTAAGTGGATTATGTATTGTTTAATTGTTGGTTTGAAGGTTGCGACACTTGGGAATATTTTTAATTTTTTTATACACATATACTAATTTGTATTGAAATTCTTTGAAAATTTGTTTCCTTTTGAGGTTAAAAAATAATTAATTATAAATTGTAGGTACATTTCATTATAAATCTTATGATACTTTGGAAAGAAAGTTCTAATTCGGCAAAATTTGCCAGAAACGTTTGTACTACCTAATTTATAATAATACAATCACAATTTTATATGATTTTATGTGATCCTACTTTTATAACATCGCATGAATCAAATTCCCACTTATCTGCTGAAACTCTGAAAGTACTAATTATTCTATACATAATCCATTTTCCATCGTATAATTTAAAGATTTTCAACAACAGAAAAAATTGTCTCTAATTATAAGCGTAATAAAAGAGAAAAATTTCTGCAGTCTTGCTCTTTATTAAATAAATCTTAATACATCAACACGTTTCGTTTTACTGTTAAGCTAAACGCATATTCAAACTATTTCCATTTGTTAAACCGATATCAAGAAAGGAACTATCAAATACTATTTTATTCAAGGCGGTATCAAACTACTATTTTAGTGTAAAATTGCTAACTTAATACTTATAAATTTAATTGTTGTCTGAAACTTAATTATAATTTACTTCACATTACAATTTATAACATTTTGGAGATCTATCACAATGTATGTTTAAAAGTACTTGTACAATTAGATGTTTCCTTAAACTTAGACTTTACTTCGAATCGAAATACTATCATTTTAATATCACATTATGTTTAAAATGTAGTTTATTCTAAAACTTAATAAAACTCAGGATAATGAAAGTCAAATACAATAAAAATAGTATTGCAATGTGCGCCTTACTACCTTATTACAATTTATAAAATCTTGGAGCTCTATCACAATGTATGTTTAAAAGTACTTGTACAATTAGATGTTTCCTTAAACTTAGACTTTACTTCGAATCGAAATACTATCATTTTATTATCACATTATGTTTAAAATGTAGTTTATTCTAAAACTTAATAAAACTCAGCATAATGAAAGTCAAATCCAATGACTTATGACTTCGCAGACGGCTGCAATTCTCTCTTTTGCTTCTACGTCACGCTCCATTAGATGTAATTTAGCTGTATAATATTCACGTCGTACTTGTACATCTTGCTGGGTGGAATCTGCAATTTTCTGTGTGAACTTTGTTGTTTCTTCAAATCTAACTTTTTTCCTTAACATTCGAGTTTTTGGAATAGTCTTCGCAGATGCGTCTTTCGATGTAGTGGGGGTGGCAATCATAGTAGGAGGCAAGGTAGCACTTTTTGTAGATGATGAAATAATCTGCTGTTTGTCCGCGCTTAAGATTACTTTTTCCTTCTTGGTGTCTTCGCTTTCGATATTCGGGTTGAAGTATTCATTTTCATCCTCACCATCTTGATAATAATCGAAGTTGAAATCAACTCTTCACTCTAGAATTTCAGGATCACCTTCAAGAGAGACTTTTGAAATTAAATCTAACATCGCTGAATCTGACCTTTAAAAGTTTAACCGGTTCTCTTTAGTTTTCGTAGCAGACTTCCAATCATGCCATGTTTTTCGCCAAGATTTCCACACTGAAAAAAATTTGGGCAAGCAGCTGTCTTCTTAGTGAGAACGCATCGCCACCACGGCGGTCGGTGCAGCGGCCACACCACATTTGAGTGAGCATTAGTGCCAAACGTGCGAGCAGATCCTTTCCCGCGTGTTGGGAACGCTGCAGTCCCACAAAAGAGAAAGCAATTGCCCCACGAGTCCAGAAATAGATTTTCGCTCACAAATTAAGCAGCAGGTCGCAGTTGAATTTTGTGATCGGGTAAACAATTAAGTACACCAGAAATCAATAATAGTCAATGCCTAGATACAAATATAATAGGAATAAATTGTTTAAAAGACATTTTATTGCTATAAAAAATGTTATAAACTAATAGACATCTATCGAATTTTTACGAGAAAATATTTGGCGGCATGAAAAATAATTTTAAAATACTTGACAATGTTATTTAAAGTGAAAAAATATTTGAACATAAAAATTCATGATTTTTATTAACAAGTTATACAAATAATTGTTCTGTAGTCGTATCTTTTTAGGGACGGAAACAATTTTTCTATACAAAGTTGCTGGGAATGACTTTATGATTTTTTTAGGCCGAAAGTTTTATTATAAGACAAAAATTTAATTTTTTATAAGAAATTGTATAAACAATTGTATTATATTCGTCTATTGTTACAGGGAAAAATTTATTTTGGTTTTTAAAAATATTCTGCGTATGACTTTATGATGTTACTTGCCGATTCTATAAAATAGTTTCAGTCTAATTCAACAATATCAATTTTTATTAACAAGTTTTATAAACAATTGCGTGATAGTCGTATATAAAATATGTTGTTTTTTTTATAAAACTTGCTGCGACTGATTTTGTGCTGGAAATTATGTCAATAATTCTAATTGTTATCATTAAATGAAACACATAGACAGTTGTTAATATAATATGTTGAGAACAATTGAAACTATTATCGTAGAATAAAACTTTTCGGTTCACCGAAATTCGATAAGCATTTAAGAAATATTTTGGGTGTGCCCAGGAGAAACTAGAAAGGACGCCTAATAGGTTCACCGAAATACGGTGAGCGATACACCAAATATTTTGATGTGCCTAGACACTTCGTTAATAATAATCATGTGTGTTTATGTTTAACAACAGTCACTCACAGTACTTATTATGTCTTTTTTATGAATGAAGGATAAAGAATTTTCAACATCAGGTATACAATAAACTTTTATTTATGAATTGAGGATACGTAATACAATGTCTCGAAAACCTTAAAAGTATATATTTCAATATTCAAATGTAGATATAATGAAAAGATTCCTGAAACTTGTTCCAAAATCCGAAAAAAATAAGAGACATTTTTTTGTGGTTGATTTTCAACCAATCTATTCAGATTATTACATTTTCGAAATAGCAAAAGATATAATCCAAGCAACCATACATTTCTAAATTAGCTAACATTTAAAAACATTTTTGGTACAGTATTTAAATAAAAATAGTTGTTTTTTTGACAATTTAAGGTAAAAAGTTGTCTCTATTTAAAAATTAATTTAAGATTGAAATGAAATCTGCTTTCTTATGAACAATTTTATGTACCGAAATCAGAGCTTGAAAAAAATCACGAATCAAAATTAGATTTTTAAACAACCTCCTTTTCGGATCATTAGAGACAAATACATACCAACAGAAAAAAGAAGGAGAAAAGGAAAGAGTCCACCAAAATTAAAAAAAAGAAGCTAATTTCCAACCAAATACTTAAATTTTCAACCAAAGACATGAGTTTTTAACTATAATGATGAACCATCAACCAAAAAGTTAATTTTCAACAAAACAGTTTGACGTTCAACTAAGTAGTATAATTTTCAACAAAACAGTTTGACGTTCAACTAAGTAGTATAATTTTCAACCAAAAAAGATAAATACTGAACGAAAAATGTAACAGTTCATACTTCGAGCAAACAATATTTTGATTTTAAATCAAATCCCAAAAAAGATTAACGTTTTTTACCAAGAAAAATACGAAATTTCTACCTTATAGGTTATAGCTTATAGGTTATGTACACGCGCCTGTTCACGACGGCAGGCTTATGTATTGATAAATTATTTACATTTGAGGTCATTGCGTAAATGCGAGAAGTTATTTTTCTCTAAGAAATCATCCAAGATCAAAAGTTCACTTGTAAAAATAAAATAAGCACGAATATATACGACAAACCGTCTGTCGGATGAAACAAACTCCGCGCGAAACTCGGGTTGGGGATGCCGTTCTCCTGCCTAAACGTAGCGTTACTGTACCAACACTGTTGGGGCTACAGCTGTTCCAATGTGGGCACACAGCGTGCCCAACAAGAGAGAGAATCCGCACCAAGCCGCGGGCGAGCAGCACGCGACGCATTTGGTGTTGCAGCTCTATCACGTTGGCGAGCAGCTCGTCCAAAATTTTTTCAGTGCAGTCTTTCACTGCTCCACCGGGTACTGCATTTAATTCTGCTGCAATCTCCATCCATTTATTTTGAGCGTCTTTAAACGTAGAAGTCGCTGTAAATTTGTTGTTTTTTAAATCAACATTGCGTCCAATAAATGCACATAGCAATTCTTTTTGCTCTTGCACAATGTGCCCACATCTTTTTTTACGATGAGGCTCGACCATTATGAGATCTAAAAATACGAAATACAATAAAGTCAATAATACGTTAATATAAAAAAAATAATAATAACATAAAATAAGTTAAGCGAGGTAATGGATTGAAGATCTTTCTTATGTTGGTATACGCAATTATAATGTGAAATTTTACACTGGTGCAAGAAAGTGTAAACGCAGTGGAAAATTCGACATTGATTTTTACACTTTGAAAAGAATCACACGGTGTGCCTCGACTGACTTAAATTTTGAGCCCAAAAAGAAAAAAATCGCTTGGGCCCTTTCTGAGAAAACTCTTTTTTTGATTTTTTTGAAGAGGTTAATCAACATATTTTAATGAAAATAAGTTAAACGTGGAATTTCATTGGCTCAAACCATTCAGTTTGGCATCTTCAATATTTTTGAAAAATGGTGAAAAAAGTGGGAAAAAATCAGTTTTTTGAAAATTGCCTTATTCCAGTTCATTATATGTCCCAAACACCTTAACAAGAATTAAAGTGCTTGAAATTTTCAGCAAAATGAAAAAAATCGAATGTTCTATCTCTAAAAGTTTGGGAGTTATGGTCCTAAGAAGTCGATTTTAAGCGAATAATTTGAATGAAAAAAAATATATATAGTTTCGGGGAAATAACTCATTTTCTATGCATATCTGGTAAAAATTGCTGAATAATTAATTAGAGAAGACTTAATTTTGAGTAGATCTAAAAAAACATTGCTCTAGCTCTAATAGAATCAAAATTATGGCCTTTTGAATATGACCCTTTTTTATGAATATCGTCAAATGTTAAAAATCTTTTGAAGTCTCTTGAACACTTTTTGCAGATTTTGAAAATGCCTTAGAATCTTTTAAAGTATCTTATAATATTAAAAATCCTTTGCAATCTCTTGACACTTTTTGGAGATTTTGAAAATGTCTTAGAATCTTTTGAAATATCTTATAATATTAAAAATCTTTTGCAATCTCTTGACACATTTTGGAGATTTTGAAAATGTCTTAGAATCTTTTGAAATATCCTAAAATATTAAAAATCTTTTGAAATCTCTTGACACTTTTCACAGATATTAAAAAAGCCTTATAATCTTTTCAAGTATCCTAAAATATTATAAATCTTTTGAAATCTCTGGATACTTTTCATATATTTTGCAAATGCCTTCTAATCTTTTCAAATATCGTCAAATGTTACAAATCTTTTGAAGTCTCTTGAACACTTTTTGCAGATTTTGAAAATGCCTTAGAATCTTTTAAAGTATCTTATAATATTAAAAATCTTTTGCAATCTCTTGACACTTTTTGGAGATTTACATCTTCTGCCGTTTCTTTTTCACAATCGACACTGGATACATTTGACGTTGACGGGCCACCAGAATCTTTCTTGCAATGTACACTTGATACACTTGACGTTGACGGAACACTAGAATCTTTTTCACAATACACCATTGATGCACTTGACGTTGACGGAACACTAACATCACTGGACTCATGTCTACCAAGGGAGCTTTCCCTCAAAACACCACTTCCGGGAGACTTCGAAATCCAATTACGAAAAGTGATAGGAGAGAAATTTTTTGTTAACGGGCTAACTTTCAGGGATGCACCAGGTGACGAATTATTTTTTTCTTCGAGGTCAAGTTTGATATTGACAGGCTCCTTCGTCGGTGTATTACTGTCTTTTTCCGGCAATAATAAGGAAGGTACTGCTCCCTCTTTCAGTTTTTTAACCTGTGTACTGCATCTATAATCATCTGGTCGAAAATGATGACAGCAAATTACATATCGGCTTTCAATGACTTCCTTGTAGGTTAGGTTCTGCAAAGTCGGATTACCCGAGGCTTTAACCCACTTGGAACCAGTACTTTCAGATTTCGGATACTGGTGGTACTTTTCGCGGCGAGTTGATACACAGTTTAGAACTGAACACCATTGTTTATCACTTGATTTAACCATTTTGAACAGCACAAACGAACAAAATTTACACACGCTTGACGTTTCGGGACAATTCGTAAACAACAGACGAACACAACGAAGGAGTGAGAGAGATAGATCAAACGTGCACCCCTCAGCGACGTGTAGCGGGGTAAGACCTACAGAGCCATCTAACGAGCCCGCAAAACAGGACCAGAATATGTACAGTCGCGGTTGCCTATACTAGTGATCACAGCCTGCATGGGACTGCACCTTGTGGGTGCGATTCCATGCACGCCCCCGTTAGTGCGGCGCTCCTTAGGAAACCGCACCAATGTTAAAAAAATTTGCTTAGAAATGTAGTTAAAGATCAACTAAACGTCGATTGTTTTTGTGTATTGAGAATATAATAAGTGGATAGATTCATGGAGAATTTACGAGTATGATTGAAAGTGAACATAACCTCAAATTTCAACTATTTAGCAGCACCGTGCCACTCAAAACTAAAAGTGGGATGACTCTTGACCGGAGAAAATTAGTACTTGATATGGGCGCGTGCGACGCTGTTTACCTATTGGGCCGACTTGCTACAAAATGCATGGTGAAAATGAGAAAAGTGATATTTTTCAACAGTTCTACTCAGCTTTTCTTCGTTTTTTTTTGCCGAAAATACTTTTATATTTTAATAGCACAATAAATAATACTAACAATATTTAAATTTTTAGAACTTATTTTTTTTTTAATTTCCGTCATTTTAAATTTCTTTAATCTAATTTATTTTCAAATTTGTACACTATTTAGCAAGTCGGTCCTAGAAGTAAACAGCGCCTTCACTTCGCCTGGTGGCCGCGGTCAACTCTCATCCTACTTTTTCGTTACAGGCCTCCCATTCAGTGGCACCGGGCTGCTATTTAGTGATGTGTGAACGAGGATATCTCTCACATGTGCAGTAGTGATCCCTGTGTATTTTTAAGTTGACGCTGATGACAGATGGGTTAACGTAACCTAAAAAGATACAGCAATCACTACTCCGCATATCAGAGATGTCCATGTTCATACATCACAGGAAATAGAAAAAATATTTTCACTTATTCACCAGCTAACTTCACTGCGTCGATTGCTGAGGGAAAATTAATGGACCAAATGCATGGTACCAAAAAAAGAATCACATTTATGCACCGAATTTGTGAAGAAGTATATTTTGCAGGCTTCTGCTACACAACCTATATGAGCTCATGTAACGAAATCTATAGTCATTGGTCCTTCGAAAATCCTGTATAGGCATTTGATTTTTTTTTGTTAGATTGCCAAAAAAGAAATTTAGAATTGTTGAAAAAGCTGCACTAAATTTCAGAAAAGTGTAACCAGTGAAATATGCAGTAGGTATTCATTGGTCCATACTCTCAGTTTTTCATAATCTGATTTTTCCACAAAATCACTAAATTTGAAAACCGGGATCATTTGGATATTAGATGGGAATGTGCAAAAAGAAAATATGAACCTCTTAAACCTAGATTTGAAAGCTGTTATTTTCGGCAACTCACATTTCCTTCTAGTCTTTGCTTTAACAGTGGTTTTCAAATCTAGATTTTTTTTGGAATTATGGACTACTGAGTATCTACCAAGGAATATATTATAAACATAATTTTATTTTTTCAAATGGATATTTATTTTTCAAATATCCGCTTCTGTGAAAAATACAAACATAACCTAAAATTGTTAATAGTTGTACATTTTCATTTAGTCATAGGGATTTGTCCTTTGTCTCAATGTGTCCCGCAAGTCCGCAACGAAAGAAACGTTACTAGAAATTAATAAAATAAAAATAATAGGATAAAATTAATAAACATTGATGTCGCCCATCCCTAGTATCACTGCACCAATGACGCTGCACGTGGTAGGTATTTATTTGTCCATAATCTCAGTTTGTCATAATCTCATTTTGCCACCAAATGACCAAAAGTTACCAACAAGAAACTAGAGTTGAAACCCACTGTTAAAGCAAAGACTAGAAGGGAATGTGAGTATCGTCGCCTAACTATAGTATTAGCCTTGAAAATATTGTTTCCGATTGATAAAAAAGCAAAACATAACCTAAAAGTTGGTATATTTGTAACTTTTCTAAATTCAAGACTTATCACTTATCTTATTTTCGAAAATCACCATTTGATCCATGTGCCAATAGTGCTACTCTGCTGAATCGGCAACGTAATCTTCTTCAAGAACATCGTGGAAATCCCAAGAACCGATCCAGCACTTTCAATAAATATGTACCTGCCCATTATAGCATAATTGTTAATTAACCATTGGCATGCAAAGATTTCTGTAAATAAACGTGAAATCATTTGTTTCAAAGATCTACCGAAAAGTTTCCGCTGTAAAAATGTCATCTGCGGAAATTCTCAAGCCGAAACTTTACGTTGTTTTTTTCAATGCACCTATTAACTTTAAGGACCATGGCGACATTCAAATCCTGTGTCTGCTGTCAAATTTATTTTGGTGAATAAGTGTGGTAAGTCGAAAATTCGCCTATTAATTCGCTAATTAATGTTAACTATCATTCTTTTGGAGTGCCTTGAACGCGGAAATATGTAAGAATTCATAATTTATAGCCGCTTCTCTAAACATAAAGTCAGCAAGTGACAATTCGCCCACGTTACTCTCCCACTTATCAATTACCCAGCGCGACATTACCCTGTGCCCTAGCCGACTTTACCCAGAAATAATGATTACCTGCAACATTTGTTACTCCCTGTTTTTTCTGCGTTGTACTTGCTTCTGAAATGGATTCAATCTTCTTTGTAATGACTTTGACGCCGTTTTCATCTGAAAAGTATGGTTAACAATACGTTTTTTTGCCTTACTTACTAAAATTTTGAATGCAGTAAAAGAATGTCTCATAATTATGGAATTTAATGATAAAATTATACCTTTAGAGTATGGTGCGATAAATTCTATTTTCTGGATCACATTTTGGTTTGCACTAGGTTCAGGTATGACATCCTCTTCCATTTCGCTATCGGAACTTACATCATCTTCCTCAGTATCAATATTTTCGAAGCAGTCATCGTCTGGAAGATAACAAAGTAAATTTAAAATTTGAAAACTTCGCCCGTACACAACTTTTATAATATGAAAACATTGCTAGAAAATGAGTGGAAAGACTTGTGGGAATACTTAAACGATTTTACCGATACTTTAATTAGTAGATTCTCCAGTATTCATGGTAGTCTTTCTATTTCTGTTTACCATTATTTATTATTTATATTTGTTTCTTTTTATGAGGATTATGGAGAAGTTTATAAAAAATATATTAATAATGTAAAATGATTACCTTGATTTTCGTTTGAAATGATTACGTTTGAAAATGAACTCCAGTTTCTTTCGCATGGTACTGATGTAGATGGTAGATTCAGTAACACTATTGCGATTTTACACAATTCTCGTGTAGGAATGTAGACTTGCCACTAAATTTTTGGTTGCGTATTTTTAACTGCCTCCTAAATTACTGTAGAAGACCAAACAGATGTCTTCGGTAGGTATTGCCCTAAATCTTGTTGAACTTTATCTTTGTTTGAATGGAGTTGTTCAGCGTAATCTGAGATAAATTCCACGGCCTTCAGCAATTCTTCTTCATTCAGAGACGACTTTTGTAATCGTGGGTTCAGTAAATGAGCCGCCAATTGAGCATCGTGTTAAATGAAATTAGATCTTTCAACGTACGAATCTAAGATAAATTCTCGACTTTCGTGGACAAAAAACGAGATTTTTGATTAACAGCCACGCCTACAAGCATATAACCTTTGTGAAAATAAGAAAGGTTTGGCTTATCACCTCCGATAGTATTAATTAAATCACAGACTGGTTTTATTAAGTCACACGCATTCTGCAATGATGACCAAAATTCTTCATCCATTATCGTGTTTTTTATACCGTGAGATATTGCTGGAGAGACGTCCTTATACGCTACCGCAACTTGCAAATCTTCTTTAGTTTTTAAAAGGCTGCCGAAAACTTTGTTATACGTTCCCCATCGTGTATCTACAACCTTTGCAGCCATGAATAATCATATGAGGATACCTATTTTTTAATAAATTCCAAGCTGCCTTCATATTACTCACATTATCTGTATCTACTAAATAGACTTTTTCTGGTCCGACTTCATCAATTGCTGATGAAAGAAGATCGGCAATATTTTCGGCCGTGTGCGAATTTAATCCACTCTCAACGCAGTAGTACTGAACAGGTATCGGCGTGGAAAACAGAATATTTATATATTGTGCTTGGTTAACGTCCGATCAACCATCTGACATTAAAGTTAAAGCTTCTGCTTCATCAATTTTCGTTATTACTACCTTCTGAATATTATTGTACTCCGCATCTAAAAGTGTAGTATAGACAGACGTTTGCGAAAAGGCAATGTATAGTTTGGTTTCATTTTTTTTAAAACTCTACGCCACAAGGGATTCTCAAATTTTCGTAAAAGCGTACAATCTAGTGATGGGCGCTGCTCGGTATTTCACAGTCATGGCCAATCCTGACCGGTCATGACGGTAAATGTTGGTAAAACGCGGTCAGACCCAAATATTTCCACCAGAAAAGGTTTTTTTATAGAGAAAAGTGGTTTAGTCGTTAGGACATACCATATACTAAACTTGCACAAAAAGTTTTTCGGTTCTAAATGTTTCACTTATTCTCAAAGTAATACAAATTCCAAAAAGCTGAGCATAGCAGACGACACTTTTGACAGTTTCGCGCGAGTTTCGAAGAGAATTTGAAAATTACATTTTACGAATTTACAAATTACATTGAAAATCTGTTGCATTTACTAAGCAATATTTTTAAAATTATATTTATGTAGTATGCTAAGTTATTTTGAATATCATTTCAATGAAT
>CAKNYM010049360.1:179848-194092 GCA_932195095.1 Andricus curvator
ATTCATTGAAATGATATTCAAAATAACTTAGCATACTACATAAATATTATTTTAAAAATATTGCTTAGTAAATGCAACAGATTTTCAATGTAATTGGTAAATTTGTAAAATGTCATTTTCAAATTCTCTTCGAAACTCGCGCGAAACTGTCAAAAGTGTCGTCTGCTATGCTCAGCTTTTTCACATTTTTATAACTTTGAGAATAACTGGAACATTTAGAACCGAAAAACTTTTTGTACAAGTTTAGCATAGGGAATGTCCTAAGAACTAAACCACTTTTTTCTATAAAAAAAGCTTTCCTGTTGGAGATATTTGGGTCGGACCGCGTTTTACCAACTTTTACCGTCATGACCGGACATTACCGGTCAGGTCAGGTATTACCACAGTCAGGCCGAGCAATGCCCATCACTAGTACAATCAGAATACATCGCTCTTGCAAGCAGCACGTCAAGTTCTTCTTTCTCCTGCATTATTTGGTCAATGTCCATACAGACATATGGAGAATCTTCTTTTGGTTCGTTTCATCTTTAATCTAGAAACAATAAATATCAGATATGAATGTATGAAATATAATTAATTTGATATATTTCTTCAAATCAATTATATAGGGTGTCCAAAAAGTCCCGGGACGGCTAAATATTTCCTCAGGTAAAATATTTTTCAGGGCGGTCAAGGTCATTCTTGAAGGAACATTCAACAAGGAATTCAATGGTGACCTTTATTTTGATCTTGACCATGACCTTCACGGTCATTTCAAGGTCAAATTGATTTTTTTGAATGAGAACCTCTTTTTTTGACCCCGGGAACTGAGAGAGCAGAAAATTTTACGTCCAGATATGACCTTGACAAATCGAAAAGTTGACCTGGAAAGGTCAGGGCAAGGTCAAACAACGTACAGCAGGATTACTCGACCAGCATGCATTTATGAAGAAAATGTTCAACGCAAGAGTTGTAGCATTTTATACTCCCGATCGATTGGTGACTTTGGCCCACTGATATATATATATATAATACACTGGATGCAGGATTTAATGGAAAACGCGTGTGCCAACTTGAAGGCTTCGGAGCCGCCATTTTTCAGGGATGTTTTGGTTCGGGGCCATTCGGGACAGATCGGGATATGCGGGAGATTCAAATGTAGTATGGAAGAGAACTCAAAAATATTAATAAAAATCATGTAAAATTCAGTTTATTGTCAATGAGTGAATCGACTAAAGCTGGAAACTAAATAAAACTTAATAGAAAGTAATTACATAAATAAAAATAATCGAACAGTACAAATGCAATGAAAAAATTTTAAATTAAAAGGTGTACCTGATCGCTATTACATAAAAGCTTCTATGTTTAAACTTTAAAGCAATATTAAAATATTAAGAGACAATAATGAAAAATCGTTATTAAACACCAAAAAACCTTAAGTTTGAAGTTTTTTTCAAATATATAGCAATTGATTGAACACCATATATAGGCCATTTAACATTATCTCTTTTCAATATTCTCAATATTTGTCATCCTAGGTCGAAAAATAACAACTTTCTGACTGCAAATAAAAATTGAACAATTGAGAAAGAATTGATCATGGTCATTGAAATTAAAAGATTCAAACTCTTGAAGATAAACCTTTTTTCTGTTGAAGTTACAAAGACTGAAATGCAAATTCGAGCACTCAAAGTTAAATTTAAAAAAATTTTAAACTTACAAAATTGAACCTTGAAATTTATTTAATTTAAACGCTTAATAATTGACGCGTATAAAATGGAAACCTTTAACACTTTTCAATTGAAATTGTTTAAATTAAAAGTCGTTGAACTGCAAAATTTTAACTTTTATACATTGTACAGTTAAAAGATTGTAAACAAAACCAGAAATCCATGCTATCATTTTCAGTGCTGTGAATTGAAGAATTAATCAAAATTTTTTCAACATTATATCATTTTAAGCAACTCGAATTTTTCCTACAATTTTTTGAAAATCCTGCATAGGTAAAAAAATTACCTTAAAATCATCCTGATTCTTTTTTGAAAATTTTGAAAATATTCTTTTAAAATTAACTAAAGAAATAAGAATTTTTTATTCATTAAAACCTTTCAAAATGCTTGAAAAGTTTATAAATTTTGTGTTCGAAATTTTCAAACATCTGCATTCTTTCTAAAATCTTTTTTAATTTTGCTCTTAATATTAATTTTTCAAAATAAAAAATAATTTTAAATCTTCTCAGCAAACTTGAAAATTATTTTGTTTTCCTAAAACCTTTAAAGATCCATAAAAAGCTTATAAATTTTCTTTCGAAATCTTCAAGAATCTAAATTTAGTTTTTTATTTCTCGAAATTTTTTCCAGTTCTAAATTAAGTTTGGATCTTCTCAAAACTTGTAATTATCTCTCAAACTAACTCAAATTTTTTCTAAATTGATAATCGTTCAATTGTTATTTATGCATTAAAATTTAATAATTTCACTTACATAATAAAAATTTGTTGAATAGGACAATTAAAATTGTATGGAAAGTAAAATATTGCTGAATATCCCAAAAAAGTCTTCATTAATTAAAAAAATTCAAATTAAATGGTTAAGAATGGAATATTTTAGATTGAAACAATATTTGAATAGGATTCGGAATTGAATAAAAGCGTTTAATTATTTTAATAATTTGAAATTGTTTTAGAGTTAAGAATAGTTTATGAAGTTTCAATCAGAAGTTCACATTTTTTTAACTACTGAGGCTTTCAAATTGAAAAATTTATATTTTTAACGTTAAAATCTGTTCAGAATCGTCTTGTAAAATCAATAATTGTTCAATTTTCAATAATCGCACTACAGTTCATTGTGATTTATTATAATAGCAAAAGTTCTTGGTAAAAGTGAAAAATTATTTTTATTGTAGTTCCTTGTAGAAAATGATATATTACATATCGTACAAAAATTGACAGTAAAGTACAAGTCGAAACATTAATGTGAATTCTAAAAATGTATAGTTTTTAATTTTTTGTTGTTGAAATTTGTACATTTCTACAATAAACTACTAGTATATACAACACAATTTTTAAGTACAGTTTCCCAATATTTCAACTTTGTTGAAATCTTGTATTTTTTTGTAAAGATTTGTAACATTCTACAATAATTTTACGAATAACTAAAAGATTTTTATGACGTCAAACGCCCAAATTAAAAAATGTAAAATCCTGTAGTTTTCTTTAATACCTTGTAGATTTTTACGACAAAGTAAAACACATATTATCAATAAAAAGTTATACAAATTTTTGAATTCTCGAAAGTTATACTTTATTGTTAATTTTTTTTGCTTTTTCAACAAAAAAGATTGAAATTTTTAATTAAAAACTAGCAATTTTTAGCTAAATTGCAGGTTTTTTTATTTATTATTTATTATTATTATTTCATTATTTTAATAATAATTCAATTGATAAATATTCTAAACCACGTATTTACAAAATGTGTATTCCACCAATTTAAAATCCCATCTACTTTCCTTTTTTTGTACTGTTCGATTATTTTTATTTATGTAATTAGTTTTTCTTAAGTTGTATTTAGTTTCCAGTTTGAGAGGATTCACTCATTGACAATAAGCTAAATTTTACATGATTTTTATTAATATTTTTAAGTTCTCTTCCATACTACATTCCATACTACAATCTCCCGCATATCCCGATCTGTTCCGAATGGCCCCGAACCAAAACATCCCTGAAAAATGGCGGCTCCGAAGCCTTCACGTAGGCACAGATCGTTCCATTGAATCCTGCATGTATGCATGTGTACCATTAAGCCATTTCCATTTCAGGGTAGGCGTGACACTACTCAATTCGGGTAGCGTTTCTAGGTGGATAGTTTTCTTGTAGTTATAAATAACTACAAGTTTGGGCTCACCACACCCATAATATGCCAACAGCACACAGTATTCTCGAATGGTCACCCATCCAAGTACTAACCGCGCCCAACGCTGCTTAACTTCAGTGCTCTGACGAGAACTGGTTTTCTCAGCGTGGCATGGCCGTTGGCATACAGTGTATTATATATATCAGTGCTTTGACCTTGTCTATGACCAGAACCTTCACCAGGACATTTTCTCCAAAAATGCATGCTAGTCGAGTCATCCTGCTGCACGTTGTTTGACCTTGCCCTGACCTTTCCAGGTCAAATTTTTGATTTGTCAAGGTCATATCTGGACGTAAAATTTTCGGCTCTCTCAGTTCCCGGGGTCAAAAATAGAGGTTCCCATTTAAAAAAATCAATTTGACCTTGAAATGACCGTGAAGGTCATGGTTAAGATCAAAATAAAGGTCACCATTGAATTGCTTGTTGAAAGATCCTTCAAGAATGACCTTGACCGCCTTGAAAAATATCTTACCTGAGGAAATATTTAGCCGTCCCGGGACTTTTTGGACACCCTGTATATATATATATATATATATATATATATATATATATATAATTTGAAAAAAAAGTTAAACAACCACCGCAGGGTCCCACTAAGAGCAACTGCCATCCGACAAAATGTCAATAGCCCCCAGTAGCACCGTGGTAAATCACACCTGTGGCCACGTCTCACAACCGTGAGATGGGTGGTCATAGGCAACGACAAAATCACAACGACAGGCCGGCGAAACCCTCGTGTGTCTTGAGGACACGAAGCGACCCAAGGATGACAGCTTTCTGCATCCATCTCGCAAGTGCCTTGGCATATTTTTGGCACGCGGGTATTGCTTTAAGGTTACGAACCAGTGATAGTTTCGCACCTCCGAGAGCACCTATCACAAGGACAATTACTTGTACCGAATATTTTGGGTACAGTCGTTGTAGCTCTCTTTTAAGGTCTTGATACCTCTCCTCTTTTTCTTTCTCCTTTGCAGTGATGCTGTATTCGGACGGAGCCGAGAATTCGATCACGAATATAGTTCGTTTCTCGAAGTCTTGGAGAACAATGTCAGGCCTCGAGTGCGCAACGGAGACTGCTGCCCGAAAATCGTAGTTCCAGAAAATTTGGCACTTCTCGTTTCGGACAATCGACTCTATCTCTTTTGGAGCGTTCGGCAGGGCAGGGTCGCGGCCAACACCGTAAGAGCGACAAAGATGGTAATAAAGCACTCTTAGGGCCGCATTATGTCTATAGATATACGTCGTTCCTGCGTGGGTCGGACACCCTGATAGTATGTGTTCTAGGTACTCAGCGTGTGCATGACACGCTCTGCACCTATCACTGGGAACTTCTTGACATAAAATGCGCTCACGGTATGCTAAGGTGGAAATAACACCGTCCTGGCATGCGAAAATAAAACCCTCTGTACCTGAATTAAGCCCTGATGATTTGAGGAAAGCAAAAGTTTGCTCCTTCGACAAGGACTGTTTTTCTACATTTCTGTGAAAGTTTCCGTGCATTTTCTTGTCGAGTAGCTCTTGGTAAAAATTTGCAACCTCTGCTTTCTTCACTTTGGTTTTTAGAAGTGAAGCATCTAGATGAAGTAATGCACTTTCATCACTTCTGATGTTAAAATTCAGGCCAAGGGTCTCGGCCGCTTGCTCCGCGGCTTTGTAAAGGAACGCTCCTTCGCCAATCATCTCGTGGTTCCTGACCATCTTTAGGAGAGGATCTCTGCCATTCGCAACGATGTAAGCTGTACTTAGAACAATCCGGTTATGAAGACACTGGAGATTCAGAAGTCCGCGTCCACCTTGACGGCGTGAAATATATAATCGCGGAACTGACGAATTGATATGCAAGCTTTTATGCATATGCATGACCTTACGTGTAATGACATCAAGGGCCTTAAGCTCGTTCTTCGTCCATTGAACTACCCCAAACGAGTAGAGTAGAACAGGGACGGCAAGCATGTTAGTCGCAGATACTTTGTTCAACGCCGACAGATTGGAAGACCAAATCTGTCGAAGAAGATGCTTGTATCTGCTTCGGAGAGACTTCTTCACTGATGTTACGTCCTGAATGCGGGTTTGAGGCACGCCCAGGTATGTATAGGTCTCTCCAGTATTAAGATGTCTGATAACACTTATATCCACAAGCTCAGGGTCCTTGGGAACGCCAGTAATCTTTCCTTTCTTCAGATAAATTTTGGCACACTTGTCCAAGCCAAAGTCCATCCCAATCTCTCCTGTGTAGTTCTTGACAATATTTATAGCAGTTTGAAGTTTGCTTCTACCAGAGGCATAGATCTTCAGGTCATCCATATAAAATACATGAGTGACCTTATGCTCGCGCTGATTAGTGTTGCCACAGAGGTATCCAGGAGAATTTCGTAGTGCGAGAGATAGAGGCAAAAGTGTGATGCAAAAAAGCAAAGGGCTCATGGTATCACCTTGAAAGACGCCTCTCTGGAAGGTGACGTTGTTCGTTGTCACACGATAATTTCTAGATGAGATAGTAAATCTAGTTTTCCAAAGAGGCATCAATCTCTCTATGCATCTCACTATGTGTTGATGTACCTTCAAGCTTTCCAACAGACAGATGATAAGTCTATGAGAGGTTGAATCGAAAGCTTTCCGGTAGTCAATCCAGGCCATTGACTGGTCGCGCTGATGGGCTGCAGCGTCTTTACAGACACACCTGTCAATCAGCAGATTCTCTCGACAGCCTGCTACACCTTTTTTCGAGCCACGTTGTTCGTACATCTCTCGCCATACAGGCTCAATTCGTCGAACAATCCTGTTGTTGAGGACAGCTGTAAAGATCTTATACAGCGTGTTCAAACAAGTTATTGGCCTGTAATTCTCTGGGTTGGACAAGTTGCCTTTTTTTGGAAGGAGTATAGTGCGTCCTAACACCAGCCACTGCGGAATGGGCGTCTCCGACTTTAAATATGAGGTGAATATGCGGGCCAAACGTTGGTGTGTAAAAGTAAACTTCTTCCACCAAAAGTTCTTGATACAATCTGGTCCAGCAGCGGAAAAGTTCTTCGTGCCTCTAAGTGCTTTTTTCACCTCTTCGGCAGTGATTGATGGACATTCCTCCTTAGATTTTATAAGGTTGCCGCAAAACGCCTTGAAGCGGATGATATTTTCAGTATCTTCTTTCAACTCTAGTGTTTTCGGGATCTTGTACACCTCTCTCCAAAAAGTCTCTACCTCCTTGGGCTTGGGTGGATTTTTTACAGAAACAGGTAGATCGCTGAAGAGGCGCGATGGGTCAGCGAGAAACTGTTGATTCTCCCTGATCCATCTCTCCCTCTTCTGTATTCTCCAATATATATGTATATATGTATATATGTATATATGTATATATGTAGGTATATATATAATAGTCCGGGAACTGATGAATAATCTCTCAAGTACTTTTATTACTCAAACTTTTTTTTAGATTTAATTGCATTTGAGGTGTACATTAAAATTTCAATGTGATCAGGTCAGGTCCCGGGATAGGGCCAGTCAGCATCCCTGCTAACGTGACAAAAAGAAAATATACCATTTTTTCACAACTGAATTAGCAATTGCATTTTCAAAACCGCCAGTCAGACCGCTCAGCTCCGGGACAGGATGAATCAGCACCCTGCTAAATCGCAAACACTATTTATATAAAAAAATTTCAGTTGTAATAAAATGTTTAACTTTTTTAAACGTTTTTTGACACGATATCAGGGTTCTGACTGGCCCTGTCCCGGCACCGGATCAGCTCCCTGTGGAGCTCACCAGCTCTCTATTAACAATGTATATTAGGGTGGTACAAAAAAATAATTTTTTGGAAAAGTGAAAACTATCTACGTTTTTTCAAAATGTAAGTTATACCTATTATTACTATACCTATAAGTTGACCCCTAGAACTCGATTGGATGATTCTAAGTGCTATCTCAAAAATGGTTTAAGTTAAAAACAGCAAAAATTTCGACAAATAATGTTCATCTTTTAATTCATTTTTTTATTCGTAATAAAATATAAATATAAAATTGTTGGAAAATTATTTAGGACATCTATTAGAGTTATAAGAAAAAAATTGAAAAAAATTTACAAAATATATATTTTTAGAATATTACCATCAGATCATTTTCCTCGGTTCTTGATGTACTAAAAAAATGATATAATTTAAAAAATTTTGAAACCGAAAGAAAATTAAAAAAAATAATCATCATTTTCTGAAATGATTACTAAAAAAGTGCAATTTATTGCCCCTTACAGGTGGTAAAAAGTTTCAAAATTTTCTTAACTATATTTTTAGTTCTAATGCATGTTTAACAAGTTTTCTGCAAATTTTATATCAATCAATAAACCCGTTCTCTAATTATCACCATTATAAAATGTAGAAAATGCTTTTGCTTGCGCCAAAAGTAGATTTTCTTTAAACAAGCTTATCTTATCTAAGAATTGTTGAATCAAGACTATTTTTCAGGTATACATCTACTACCTTTCTAAAATGCCGGTAAAACATAACCTATATTTTACATACCTTTTCAGCTACTTTACTTGAAGCTTTCTTAACTGCATAACTCTTTTTAACATTTTCTTTGTTTGCCCTTTTTATTGCTTTCGCAATTTCTAGTTTCTTTTTAAAATAAATTTTAATTTCGGGCTTCATCTTTCCAACTGTTTGGCTCAATTCGCTCAAATGCCTCTTCATTCTGGTCGCATTTTGGACGTATGTTTCGCCACAAAACGTGCACGTCGCAAACGTTTTGCGGTTGTGGCGAAGTACTATAAAAAATCTCTAAACTGCGTCCTTTTTTTTCTTCATTTTTCACAAGTCTTAAAACAAAAACCAAAAAAATCGATAACAATAATCTATATTTGTGGGTGATTCTAAAACCAATCTATTAAGATGATTAAATTTTCCAGTTAGGAAAAGAAAACAATCCAAAATATTAAATACATTTCTAAAAAATTCTTGTTAAAATTCAATGCATACTTTTTACACAAAATTTTTCAAATGAAAGAAAAGATTTCTTACTAAAATTGAGGTAAAACTATGTAAACTCAATTTAAAGAAATCTCCAAATTATTCATAAGCAAACCCTGCAGATTGGAAAGAATCATATGTTTAGTGGCTCTCTTTGAAAAATTTTAATTAAGATTGAAAAGAATTTGATTCTCTCATGAATAATTTTTGCTAAATAAGCAGGAAAAATATTCATAATTAAAAAATAAAATTCAAAACAACCTCACTTTTCGGCTCATTAGAGCCAAGAATAACATAATGAAAAAAGAGGGAGAAAAAGGGAAAAAGTCAACCAAAAACAAACCTCTCACTTTTTCCTTCTCCATCCTTTTTATACTACGAGGGGACCAACATGTTCCGTGGTCAATTTAAACCTCCTCATCAGGGATTATTTATAGGGAATAACTAAAGGTATGAAAAAATTAATATAACCTGTAAAGAAAATAATCATTAAAAATTGATTAAGTTTAATATAATCAAAATTATTAATTGAGAAATTGATTGTTTAATAGAAAAGAAAATTATTCCATTATAAAGTCAAAGAAATTACTTTAACCAATTAATTACTCTATCCCATACTTTGTTATATCTTGAGAGGTCCTTTTTTAAGTTGATAGCCTTGTTACCTTCTATCTTCATAAATAACATCTCTATGAATTATCTCTTCTTCTGATTTATTTCATGATAAAGAAATGCAATATCATTCAAAATAAAATCATAACCATGTGTAATCTTATGTTTTTAAAAGACTATTTTTCAACAATTTGTTTTATCTTAACATTCAAAGAATGTATCTGTGAATTGCATTCCTTGATAGTCAAATTTAATAGAGTTTTTTTTAATTTCTTCAGTATTTACATAAAACTTTTTTTTGTTTCTTTTGTTTTTGAAATCAAAGCTAACATTTTTATTGATGCCAAAAATAATCTTAGGAAAAACTCCATGAATTTTGCATTTGATCAAAAAGTACTTGTTGTAAAATTATTGACCTTAATTTATTACTGACGCATTCTGAAAGGAATGTAATTTCACTGTTAATAGACTTTTTCTTAGAGTGTATTAGTCTGGAAAATGTCATTTTTATTAGGTTCTGTCCTAAGTTTCTAAATTATAAATTTCCCAGACGTAAAAAAGAAAATTTAATTCTTTTTATACAGGGTGTTCAAAAAGTCCCGGGACGGCTAAATATTTCCTCAGGTAAGATATTTTTTAGGGCGGTCAAGGTCATTCTTGAAGGAACTTTCAACAAGGAATTCAATGGTGACCTTTATTTTGATCTTGACCATGACCTTCAGCGTCATTTCAAGGTCAAATTTATTTTTTTAAATGGGAACCTCTGTTTTTGACCCCGGGAACTGAGAGAGCGGAAAATTTTACGTCCAGATATGACCTTGACAAATCGAAAATTTGACCTGGAAAGGTCAGGGCAAGGTCAAACAACGTGCAGCAGGATGACTCGACTGGCATGCATTTTTGAAGAAAATGTCCTGGTGAAGGTTCTGGTTATAGACAAGGTCAAAGTGACCAATCGATCGGGAGTATAAAATGCTACAACTCTTGCGTTGAACATTTTCTTCATAAATGCATGCTGGTCGAGTCATCCTGCTGTACGTTGTTTGACCTTGCCCTGACCTTTCCAGGTCAAATTTTCGATTTGTCAAGGTCATATCTGGACGTAAAATTTTACGCTCTCTCAGTTCCCGGGGTCAAAAATAGAGGTTCCCATTAAAAAAAATCAATTTGACCTTGAAATGACCGTGAAGGTCATGGTCAAGATCAAAATAAAGGTCACCATTGAATTCCTTGTTGAAAGTGCGTTCAAGAATGACCTTGACTGCCCTGAAAAATATCTTACCTGAGGAAATATTTAGCCGTCCCGGGACTTTTTGGACACCCGGTATATTGAATTTACACGCATTGACTGATATTGCGTCTTTTTTGTCAGTTTGTGAATCTTTCAATATGTTTCTACGAAACATTCATGAAGACTTTGGCCCTGAGGCCGTTTCTACTGTAAAGGACTGGATAAACATTACCCGGTAACAAGGAGTTTATTGGAACGCATTGGAACGTTTCAATGCGTTTTAATTGCATTTTTGTCTGAATACTTATTAATGCGCAAGGCGCAATGAAACGCATTAAAATAAAAACTTAAAATGAACAGCATTAAAAGACATTGGCATGAATGTGAAGTTAATAAAAGGGCATTTAATGGAATTGAAATGAAGGAAACTGAGTATATGCTACATAACGGAATTAATATTTATGCGCTTCAATGCGAAACGATGGAATTTACGAAATAATAATTTACAAAAGTACGTATTTTTAACCTTTTATTTCAAAACACATCGTGTTATAATGCTTCTTGTTTTATCGTACATAAATTGTTATATTTTTTTACTGAACGAAGATTGTGATGCTAAAAATTAATTTCAACAAACTAAGATGGATATTATTTTTGGCATTTCAACATAATACTTTCTATTTCATAGTACAAACATTATTGTACTGAACGAACGAAGAAAGATTTAAATACTTGAAACTAATCTAAACAAACATCACTCGATTTTTGGTATAGAGTTATAATTAGAGAGCGGATTAGAGCCACTGTGAAGTTAGCTGTCGAGCGCTGCTCGGCTCTCACACGCGGAGAAACACGGCTAGACCATCATTTGTTCTTGATAATTTCGAATTGAAAGCGTTTGAAATTTAAGAAAAATTATGAAACGATTTTGAGTTTGAAATGTTCCAATTCGAAATATTGTAGATAGGTAAAATTTTGAAAAATGACGATGTTTCGAATGGAATAAAAAAGAATTGAAGTTGTGTCATTTGCGAATAAAAGAGATTAAAATTGGATAATTTCAAATTGAAATTGAATTTAATTAGGAAGGTATTTTAATTATTTCTAATTCCAAGCGTTCAGAATTTAACAATTTTACTTTGGATTCAAGAATCTCGAAATTGAATGATTTCAGATTAAAATTTCGAAAGAGGACAATTTCCAAACGTTGAAAATTGAATATTTTGCAATTAAAATTTTCAGGAATAGATCATGTAAAATCCAGAGGCATGAAAACTATGATTGATCAATAAAAGCATTCGAAATGGAATGATTCAAAAGTGAAAACGTTTGAATTTTTATAAATTTAAATGAGAAGCGATTAAAATTTTACAATTAGAAACAGAAAACTAAATTGAATATTTCAAAGTAAAAGCTTCTGAAGTTCTAGAAATCTACATTTTTATTCAATTTAAGATATTATGATTTAACATAAAAATTGATTAGACAAATTTAAATATAAAATCAAAAAATAATTTCACCTTTATTTTCACCGTTCAAAATGGAAAAAGTTTCAATTATAAACCCTGTAAAACTGAATCGTTATAAAAAACGTTCAGAATAAAAAGTAATTTTAAATGAAGAATATTAAAAAATGAAAAAATGTATACTACAAAAACTTGAAACTTAAACAAATCCGAACTTCATTTAAAAGTAAAAAAAAATTTAGGCGCGAAGAATTTTGATATAAAAACTTTTTTGTATTCAAACCAATTCCAATTTCATTTTAAAATATTTCAAAATTGAAAATTTTCATATTAAAAGCCTTGATAGTTTTTAATTGAATAATTTTAGACTTAAATATTCGAAATTATTGTTTGTTTTCAATTTTAGTCAGTTTTAAATTTAATAACTTTACATTTAAATTTTCTAAATAGCTTGGTTTCATTTTTAAATGTACAAAACTTTCTGATTTCTTAAATTTTTCAAAACCGTTGAGTATCAAATTAAAAGACTTGATAGTTGCAGGCTTTTCAGTTTAAAGGATTTGTAATCAAAGAATTTTGAATGAAATGCCTTCAAAATGAATCCAAAACAATGAAAAATTAAAACAATTTCTCAAATTTAAGTCTTAACAATGAGCAGATTTTAGAACCAGGCATTGAATATTGAAGTTTTTTTTTTTTTGAAAAATGTTCCAAAAAGTTCGACATTTCAAACTCAGTTAAAAAAAAACACAATTTTTCTATTGAATAATTGAATAATTTCTTTAATTTTTATTGATTACAATTTTAGAATAGAATTCTGAATTTTCATGGTAAGCGCTAAATTTCCAATTTTTCCCTATCTTTATCGTGGGTGTGGTGAGCCCACACTTGTAGTTATTTTACTTCAAGCTATCAACCTAGAAACACTACCCGAATCGGGAAGTGTCACGCCTACCCTGAAAGGGAAATGGCTTAATGGTATACATATACATAAGTTTAAATTTTGCGATTAAAATTGGAATGGTTGAATTTCTAAAAGTATAATTAAAAATTTTTTATTGTTAATTTCTAAACGATTTAAATTTACTTAAAGTAATTTAAAAAGTTTAAATTTTGATTTTAGAAAAATTTGTCGAATCAATTTTTATGACAAATCAAATTTTTTTTTTAATTTGATAAAAATGTATATTTCTAGATTTTCCGAAGCTTTTACTTTGAAATATTCAATTTTTTTCAGTTCAATGCAGTTTGCTTAGTGGCGCCATTTCTTCATTCATTGCGGTGCGCTCTTCTCTCAGTGAATCTGCATAAGCATCCGATTCGCTCAAAGCTCGTTCCAAACTCTTCACTTCTTCCTTAACCTGCTCGTACTTCTCGGTTATGTTCTTCAATTTTTCTTCGTATTGACGCAAACTCTCTTTGAGTCGTTTAATTTCCCGGGCGGGGTCACTCACAGATGTAGGCGGCAGATTTTCATTCGAACTAAATCGTGAAGGCTGTGAGAATAAGGACTGAATGTAAAACATTGAAAGAAGACGTATTAATAGGAAAGAGGTGACATGAGAATTCACTAATATTAATTGAAATTGACATTCCTCACAAAATTACCCAAAATCTATTTATTTGCAACAATTATGTACTGAATGCATGTAAAATTGCAAATTAAACAATAGCAGGGATCACAGCGTTCGATTGTTATTTATACTGAAAAATCTGTTTTCGCTTTGACATCTTTTGAAATATTCTCTTTGAAATACTTTTTTAAAATAAAAAAATATTATAAATTTTCTTCTCAAATTTCAAATTATTTGTGAAATTCTGTCAAAACTTGTAAATATCTTTTAACATCATTCTAATTTTTGTTAAAATTGAAAAAAAACCTGTACATTTTTTAAAAAGCATTAAAATCTTTTTTTTTAATCTTTTTAGGTATTCTCTTGAAATTTTTTTCTTCAAAATAAAAAATCATTTTCAACTTTCCTAGGAATGTTCATAAAATCTTTTCAAATTTTCAATTATTTTTAAATCTTTTCAAAACTTTTAAATATCTCTTGAACTAACTCGATTGTTTCTAAATTAATAATTGTTG
>CAKNYM010049362.1:0-31450 GCA_932195095.1 Andricus curvator
TTTTGAGGTTATGGAGTTATAGTATTGCGAGGTTAGGGGATTATGAGATTATGGTGTTATAGGGTTACCAATTTTTTTTTGGGGGGGGGGTGAATGTGGTATGGGGTAAATGATTTTACTGGCTTTAGTGAATTTTCAAGTGTTTTTTTAAGTTATGTCAAAATCATGACGTGTAGGCCAGCAAGAACATCTGCGACATATGGTAAGCAGTGAAACATCAACTGTGCCTGCTGAGGATGCTTTGGCTAGCGTTAGCTATTTGCAGCCAACCACCTCAACAGAAATACCGTGGGAAAGCATCAAGTGGGATACCACAATGAATGAGCAATTGGTGCGTCTCTATTATGAAAATGCGAAGTTTGAAACCCCACGCGAAAAAGGATACAATTTTAGAACGAAATTTGCTGCAAAGTATCCTCAAATAGAGAAAGTCGCACTGAGCGTTCTTATCGCTAAGGTGAAGGACATCAAGACTAGTCTACACATCTCAGAAGATCGAGCAATGGTGATTAAACTACAGGTTGATTTGGCGTGGAAAAACGATGGCAATGAAGATCAGTTAGAGGAAGCCGCATAACACGAACAAGCAGCGGCAATTGATGTACTTCCTCAACCTGGTGATTATCCAGCCCCACCAAATCCTCCAGAGGTAGATGGCCTAATACAACGACAGACAGAAGCAGAGGTTCAATAACCAAGAAGGCGATTAAAATAGACATAACATATGAACAGAGATGCTTTTATTTTTTGGCAAAGAAAAGTGGGCAAAGTGTAAGGAGAGAACATCATCGACTCTCCTTACTTAAGTACCCAGAACTAGCCATAAGAATAAATGAGCAGAATCTAGCAAATCACAAACGCTCAATACCTGTAAACAGATTGCTTTCGGCTGTTGAAATAGCTGCCATCGACATGGAAGTCGAACAGCAGCTTCCTATTGATGAACTGCCCTTGGAAGATGTGGAAAACGAAGACCTGATTGAAGCTGAAGCATCCGGACATTAATAACGATGATCTGAACAGCGAAATCCCAGAAAAACTACAGCACCTTGAAAAAAATGTTGGTCATGCTTTACTAGAGTTCAGACATGTACAACCTACACAAAAGCATTCTCTGCCCAAGATGAACATCACAAATGTTTTGCGTGCACTAATAGAACACCTGAACAGCAAGGTTTTACCTATGCATTTGAACGCAACACAAACTGCATTAGAGGTGCAAACTCTTGTATACTGTGCAGCTGTGGCAACCGTTAGAACGTTGAGCCGTAGAATGTCAGCAAAGTAAGGTGCAAATTGGGTCTACTGACTCAATATAAAAAAGGAAATAGAACCCGAAAGCTGATACACCATGTTGCTAAAATCATCCACCCTCGCTACATCAAGATATTAAAACGTGCAATATTGGATGAGATTATAGACTCCCAACGACAGAGACTTGATGTTCTTACTGCTGGACTGCGTCGGTACAAAAAAAGTAGTGCAAGAAGGCAACAAAATCGAACCTTTCAGGCAGATGGAAGAAAATTCTATCGTGAACTGAGTGTAAAGCAAAATAACCAGCAAGACACCGAAGTTCCTCAATTGGAAGACATGACTAACTATTGATAGGGTGTTTGGGGCAAAAGTAAAAGAAGCAATTTGGACACTGCGTGGTTCCAGCTAGAAAAGCAAGAGCAAGCAATAACTCTGAAATGGAGCTGACTAACATCACAGCTTCAGATTTTTCAACGGTTTTGAAAAGGGCAAGTAACTGGAAAGCTCCAGGTCCGGAAATGGTGCACAACTGCTGGTACAAGTACCTGACAAGTGTGCATCCTGCGTTGGCAAGGTGTTTTCAGAAGATCATCGAACACCCAGATGATGCCAGGCTTTATGCTCAAGAGTACTATGTGTGAGACCGATAGTCTGTCTTCTAACAATTTATAAATGCCTTACAGCCATCATTGAAGATAAGGTATATTCTGACTGCGACCAGAATGACATCCTAACAGAAGAACAAAAGGGATGTTCCGAAAACTCGCGGGGTAGTAAAGATCTAGTCACCATAGACGCTGTTGCCATGACGCAAGCTCATAAACATCAAAGAAACTTGCACATGGCATACATTGACTACGAGCAAGCATTTCCTTCCGTACCACATGACTATTTGTTTGAAGTCTTATGAAAAAAAATGTGCCCACGCAACATCGACATTCTAAGTCGTGCAATGATGTTTTGGGATACAAGAATCAAGTATTTCGAACATGGACAACCAAGGATAAATAAATTAGTACGCATTACTACGGGTATCTTTCAAGGAGACTCCTTTATGCATTGTGGTTTTGTTTAGCGTTGAAACCATTGAGCAAAACACTAAATAGCATGTCTCATGGGTTTTGAATACGTGATAATGAGGATGGTTATCAAGTGACCCATCTTCTATACCTGGATGACCTGAAACTATACGCTAGTTCGGACCAGAAACTGCAGCAAGTTATCGATGTCACAAAGCAGTTTTCCAATGATATCCACATGGAGGTCGGACTAGATAAATGCAGAACAGTGCATTCAACCAGAGGAGAATTAGGAACCGCAGAGATAGAGAACGATTTCGAGAATGACATCGAGGCAAAGGCTGAGGGCGAGTCATATAAATACCTGAGTATTCTTGAATCTAAGGGTATTCAGCATACGATAGTTAAGAAAAGCTTAACGACTGCCTTCACTACAAGACTCAGATTGGTTCTGAAGAGTTCTCTAAACTCGGCAAGCAAGATCAGGGCAATCAACATCTATGCCATCCCTGTCCTCATGTACTCCTTTGGGCTCATCAAATGGTCGAACACCGACCTCGAACGATTAAACAGAATCATCCGCGTAGAAATGGCGAAGCACCGAATGCACCACAGTAATTCGGCGATTGAAAGGGTTGTTCTACCACGACATAGAGGGGGTTGGGGCGTTGTAGATGTCGGAAAACTGTGCAAGTCACAAGTTATACAGTGCGCGACTATTTTAACAGCAAGCGAAATGTTACGCTTCACAACACCATGTGTAAAGCGGATCTTGACAAAACGCCCTTGAATTTGTCGTTAGAGGCCTTGAATTTCAGGGCAGAAACTATTGAGGAATTAGAAATGCAATGGAGACAGAAAGCCATCCACGGCGAACACCCCAAAACGTTAGATCAATATGAAGTGGATAGTGAGGCATCCAATATTTGGCTGCGAAAGGGAGTCCTGTATCCAGAAACGGAAGGATTCGTCATGCGATTCAGGATAGGGTTGTCAGCACCAGGAATTATTGCAAACACGTGTTACATCAAGACGTGGTTGACCGGTGCCCGTTATGTGGAGATACCAACGAATCCATCGAGCACATTATTGATGGTTGTCGCGTAATGGCTCAAAGAGAATATACGCACAGACATAATGATGTGGCGGGCATTATACATCAACAACTTGCCCTAAACGTAGGACTCTTAACGGAATGGATGCCTTTCTATAGATACATTCCAATGCCCGTTTTAGAGAACGAAGATTGCATCTCATATGAGGATGTTACGATCCAGACGGATCATGACATCTGAGCCAATCGACCCGACATCGTGATGCGAGAGAAAAAAGGTGGAAGAGTCTACATCATCGACATTGCTTGTCCGCACTTAACCGAAATTTGCAGGCAACATATACAACCAAGATCCATAATTATAGCGAGCTAAGGCCATGCCACGCTGAAAAAACCAGTTCTCGTCAGATCCACTGAAGTTAAGCAGCGTTGGGCGCGGTTTGTACTTGGATGGGTGACCATTCGAGAATACTGTGTGCTGTTGGCATATTATGGGTGTGGTGAGCCCAAACTTGTAGTTATTTATAACTACAAGAAAACTATCCACCTAGAAACACTACCCGAATCGGGTAGTGTCACGCCTACCCTGAAAGGGAAATGGCTTAATGGTATACATAAGGCATGAAGTAAAGACAATATGGAGGAATGTGAAACATGCATCTATTCATCCTATTGTGATTTCGGCTACAGCCAATGTGCACGCAAGATGCACTGAACATCTTGAACATTTAGGAATCAGTAGGGTACTGGCAGCAGCTCAGAAAGCGGTTTTATTAAACACCTGTCGCATTGTGAGAAATTTTCTAGACCATCAGGAAGCAAATGACTAAAAACCTGTGGAGTGGCAGATGGTACCTCTAAGAAAGCATCCAGAGGCGACTGTTGTCACCTCCAGCGCTCGCGGCCAATGTGTATGGATAAGAGCGGTAAAATACGAACTCCAAACTATACCATGCTCCTAATTTTGTACCTACCGTGGCGACGATGAAAAACCGGGTTCACCCGAGAACAAGTTTGAGAAATAAAATAATAATTTTGTAATTTATACTCAAAAACTATGTGATTACGCTACTAGATTCTTTGAATGTAATATTTCCAAAATTTGTCGCTAGTGCTATAGTTTTCTTCTGCTTTGTTAAGAGTTCTGGACATAAATAAACATGGCCGTACCATACAGCATACCTTCCATGTTCCGCTTCTTGCGTTATCTGAATCAGTTTAACTCTCGAGGATATGGAATCCTCACTTCTCCGTTGTAAAATATTTTGTTATAGGACCTGAGACTAGCCGACATCTCAACCGACGAAGCGGTGCCTGTGGTCCACCACGTGCACGCCCAAGCGGCGCTGGGCGGACAACGCCAGGAGGCAGAGATGCAGAGTCAAACATCAGCTGCGACTGACCCGAGAACCTCGAGGACTCACCGTGGGTACCGGGCTGGCAAAAATATCCAGGACAAGCGCAGGCGGATGCTAGAAGCCAACGGCTTCTACTATTTGTAGAACCCAACCCTTTATCTCTTGTATTAAAAAGCAGTGTAGAACGTTGGACAATTTTCTTCTCATGTGATTGTTTTCCTATGATTTTATAGGAAAGGAGCAGAGCGATATTCGTTTCCCGCCAACATCGACTATTCTCTTGTTATAACATTCTTATCCTTTTTGACGTTTCAGGATCAGATGGATCAGCTTGTTACAATTCATGATAAAATCGAATTACTTCCCATATTATTCTTTCTCTCGTTTCTTCAAAAGCTTAAATTGCGCTACAAATTTAGTATACGACAACGGTACGCGCGTACATCGATACGATTAAGGTTTTCTTGCGAAGGGAGGTACGAAAAGATCTGGAAAGCCTCAATATGAGATATTTCATTAATGTCAGCTGCATTGAGATGCTTATGTAAACATGCTATATAGTGTTTTTTGAAACACCTGCGTGCGAAGTTCGACTTCTCCTGGCTGCGCAGCCAGCGCAAAGTGCCCTATTCACGCATGTTCTGGGTAATGTTATTCGCAAACTGGTTCGAGTGTGCGAAGAAAAACGCATAGGATACTCGCACACTATTGATGGCCAATCACAAAACAGCATTCACATTCACGCAAGAATAGAATGGACAGAGCGCCATCATGCGTCCACGGTCTCAATTCCTCCATGCTCATCGCACGATAACCCAGTTAAGGAGCTCCATTGAACATGATGTTTATGAAGGTCAGTGTTGACAGATCAGAAGACCTAACTTTCGTACGAATGTCACAGCAATTATTTACTTGTGCAATTATCAATGTGCAAATTAAAAACTTACTTTCAAATAAATATTCTGCTTCCTATTTTTTTCTTAAAAATGATAGGAGAATTTTCTGATTACTAGATTCTAGGGCCAATATTAATTTTTTTAGTAGGGTGTTTTTCCTCTCGGGGGGCTCCACCCCCCCGACACCGCAGGGAAAACGCCCCGCCGGGGCGTCGCCCCTGGACCCCACTACGCTTTATCCCATTTCCTTTCTTACTCACTGTGCCGTCTCACCCTTGAATTTCATCATTTTGAGAAGGAACTTCTCATGACAGGTGTTTCGAAAATAGTATGTGATGCACGTGTGCGTAGGTGATTCACGTCTCGTGTGATTGCACAACTACATCGCAATATACTATTTCTGAATGGGTTTAACGCTAAACAGAACCATATGTGTATGGGCTGGGAGTGACAATAATATTTTGAAAACAATGTGGCCTTGGTTTATTCAATGAGCTCTACATACTTTAAGCCCAAAACCTGTACGCGTAAAATAGGATTTTTAGCACAAAGCTCAGAAATAGCAGCTTCCGCTGCCACAATGCTGAACTGATCTTCTTGTTCTTGATCATACTCGGAGACGACCTCCAGCGGGTTACCTCGAAGATGAAAGTATATGCTTTTGAAGGACCCACTTATCCAAATATTATGACCTTCGATATATATTTGTTCACCGTAGGTAAGTTTAATTTTCAATACTTCTCAATCATCTCAATTTTATTCTAAAGATTCACCGAGCATCCCGCGATCACAATAATATCATCAGCGTAAGCTAAAAAAAGACCTTCGTTTTCGAGGCATTAGAAATCCCCTAACCCTGTCTTTCAGAAAATTCTTGAGGTCATTAAGAAACAAGGTAAAGAGTAGCAAGATGAGAATTTCAATCTGGAGCACTCACAGCGTAATACCTACTGGCAATATATAATACACAAACATTCCTTACTTCCTTTTATTTAGTTTTCCAAACTTTCAACTAGATATCTAATTTCGTGTGGACGTGAGTTTTTATGAAAGAATGACATGAAGGTAGGAATCGGATAAGTATTACACGGCCTTAAGTTCATTTAGTTCTCATATACACGGGATAATAACAAATATGCTTGGTTGAACATTTAAATGTTAGTATTTCTATGTGGGATTTTTTCTCGCTTTTCACCTCTGCAGTAAAGCCAGTAAAAAGTTCCCTGTAACGTTATTCGCGTACTGTCTAATTATAAGTCAAAAAGAACTTACTCGAACTCGCTGCAAGACTTCTTCTTTTTCTATTTTGGCAGTGAAGCTTGTCTCAGTCTTTGATTCGGTCTTCATTTCACTGCTGTTGAGTAAGCCTGCAAGACTAGCCAAGGTGGAACTTGTGGGCTTTCCGACGGAAACAAGAGATCCTCTATTTCCTGCTAAGGAGCCTGCATTTGCTCTTCCAAGGGAACCGCGTCCGGTGGATACACCGATTTGATATCCCGAGTCCATTGATTGCGATGCGGAAGTGTTGTGACCAGACTGACTATAGCCTGTAAAAAATAAATTATTTATTTTATCTGAAAAAAAAAAATTTCCAACCGTCAAATCACTTAAACTTTAATTTCTTTTTAAATGTTAAATACCAGAATGTATATTGTACGTCGTCATTGCGTAAACTCCGTCGTTTCCAAATCCACCATCATCTTGTGATGCTGTACCACCCGAAGAGCAGCCTTGGCCGCATTTTCTTCTTACTCTAAAAATATAAGATCATTATAAAAAGTCTTTCATATTTATATTCTAAATACAAGGCTCTTAAGTAAAACTTGATGGTACCTTCGCCACAATTTAAGAACGTTCTTTTTAATTGCACCCAAACTCAATGGTCCTCCAACTATCGAACACAATTGTTGATTAGTTTCGGCGTAACTAGTTGTCAAAGGTGACACATAAATAGGATATCCGATTGGTTGATCACAAGAACTGTTGATTATATTTCGCAAAGCTTGCTTTGCGTTTTGAATCGAACCTCGTTCTGGATTTCTGTTTCGTAGATAGACGAGCTCTTGTTGCTGACCAGCCCAAAGACCTCGAACACACTCTCGATTCATTTTTATTACCCGAAAACTTAAGAAACGCTTGTTCAGCATAATCACTTTATATTCGTCGATACCATCGTCCAGAACATGTCTAGAATACAACAATTGTGAGCATAAGTTAAGGAAAAAAGGTCAAATGATCAAAAAATAAATTCGTACGGAAATGATGGATGAGGAGGCAATAAGTAAAGAATTGGAGAAACTAATAAAACAAAGTATAAGAAAATATGGTGCACTGCTCCAATGAGCGCACAGATGACTACTGCGCATGCGTCCAAAATTTATCATTGGCGGAGAGTAGAGAATTAAGAGAAAAGCTAATTATTCCCTTCTCTCAACCAATTACAAGCCCTACTGTACGCATACTTTATAGCCCATTGTGCGTTCGTTCGGAGAACTGATATGGAGGTTAGGGACAAAAATGAGTGTGTGGCTTCAAGAAAGGGTGTCGTAGCCTATTTTAATCTGTGGTTTCAATTCAAATAAAATATAACAGTGTATAACGACTCATTCTCTTCACTTCTCATTTCCCATCCGACTTCTCCTAACCACCATCACTCATTCACCGCAAACTAATTCACATCTCCTTTCTTCCTCCGACCTCACAGAGGAAATGTCATACTCAAACACAAACATAATCCCAATCCTTCTCTCATCTCGTTCACTTGGCTCTTTCGCTAATGGCACTTCGAACTCTTAACCTCTTTTATTTATCCATAATGGGTAACCTGGAGAAAATGAGACATCTATAATGGTAATACCGCGAAATACTCCATAAAACATAATCCTTTGAAACATTTCCAACTAAAAGATAAAAGTAAATTTTTTTTTTAAGGAAATTGAACATTATTAGAAAATACCATCCCATTAAAATTTGTGGTGGTCTTGTCATTGCTATTACACTGGAACTTGTATTGAAGCAGTCCAGATTCACGCCGTTCCGAGAATTGTTGCCGCGGCGGTTTCATGATGCGGGGACCGTGGAAGGGGCTGCTCAGTCCAGCGTGACAAACCCAAATCCAACAGAAATGATTCACGCGGCCCTACCTGTTTACGCTCGGGCGGTCTGGAAATAGGATCAAATCCAATGAAGGAATGCCCGAAACCGTTCTTTTCCAAGTTCCAATGTATTAATGATATTATTTTTTCTAAATCAAACATTTCTGAAATACCTAAGCAATTAGACACCCTTGCTATTTCCATCCCATCTAGATGGGGTGAGCTATTGATCATTAATGTGTATGGATACCCTAGAGATACAGTTAATGCTATAACTGGAAGTCCTTCTTTGACCCGTTTAATGACTTCCCAACTGACTTTATCGGAAGAGACTTCCATTGCCATCACCAGTCCTGGGTATGTGATAATGCTTGCGTAAGAAGGAGTGCATTAAAATAGATTAAAATTATTTCACATATGGCAAAATTCACGTTTTGAATCCAAATGAATGTCGTTTTTTCCGTTAACTTTTTAATTCATATGAACATCAACTATTTGCGTCTCACTTCAATCCCGCTTAATCTTATGATCATTTCTGTTAATGAATAAATACCTTTTAATTTTGTTAAGGAGCATACAAACTGAACGCAAGTTAATCCTGTTAAATGCAGTAAGATGAGGACGAATGTTTAAGTAAATTTAAAACCTTCCGTTGAGTATAATTGTCAACACTTTAATCCAGAGCAATTCTTTTTTACTCGAAGTGCACTCAAGGCAATTCCGAACAATTCCACCAGTGGCCAAATTTACAACACTTTGAAATCAAACGAATGTCGTTTTTTGCCATATTTGAAATCATTTTAATCCATTTCAATATACACCTTCCTACCGGGAGCCCAGCTGGAAATAAATTTAACAGTTTAGTTCTAACCTCCAACCCGATTATTCTAACTTACTGATTTCCCCCATGTTTCTCTAGACATAATCAATCCAAGACTGCTATCGAACTTTCCCTGGTCTCTGGTAACCTGGATAACAATCACTTTTCTATTTTAACTAATATTGAAATCTTTTGCTCACCAGGGTGGTTGAAAAAATAAGATGAAGTTTCTAATTTTGTTTCGGGAATAGCTTATTTTGTGAGGTTTAAAAAAAAATTAATCCTTTTTTTTCGATCAAACAATATTCGATAATTATTGAAGATGGAAAGTAAAGGTCTGTAGATTACTAGTCAAATTTTATTGTAATATATGTCCGAGAAACTCTCAGTTCATAATTGCTTTAAACGTTTCGACTGTTCGTCGACAGTCCTCATCAGTAAAAAATTTTTCTTCTACTGCTAATGTAAACCTGTTAGTTAAATTGTATTTCTAAAGGTTGTATATACTATTGTATTGTATCCGTCTGCTGGACGGCAAGAAAACAAATGTGTTTTAATATGTCAACAATTATTTTAAATCTTTAATTAAGTCCATCCAGCAGACGGAGTCAATACAAATAGTATATACAACCTTTAGAAATACAATTTAAATAACAGGTTTATACTTGCAGTAGAAGAAAAATTTTGTACTGATGAGTACTGTCGACGAACAGTCGAAACGTTTAAAGCAATTATGAACTGAGAGTTTCTCGGACATATATTACAATAAAATTTGACCAGTAATCTAAAGACCTTCACTTTCCATCTTCAACCATATATATTACACCCTGGTCAACACCATAACATCTTATATAAATATTAAATAATGCCAGCCAGCCCTTCTATTTCCTCATAAGAATAACATGTGGAAAACCCCTATTTCTACAAATATGAGACTGGAACGCGTAATTTTTAATCAAACAAGTACAAAGTACAGGGACATCTTAAAATTCCTTTCCCGCATGTGAAACATGCATTGATTTTTTATTTTGACCCCCCCCCCCTCCTTTCCAGTATGCGCCAAAGTACACCCTCAAAACGAAGATGAAGCATTTTGCGGTATATTGTGTTAGATATGTATAAAAAAGGAATTGAAACGTCTGCTGTCTAGCGGAAAAACCTAGTAAGCGACATTTGCCATAAAGGTTATTTTCCCATCCAAGTATGCCTGAAAATAGTCACAAAAGCAAATGTCACTTACTACTAGGTTTTTCCGTCGGACAGCAGACGTACTTGGTATAAAAGTCAACCTTATTCCAAAATAGAGTGAAAGTGTAAGAAACATTTAAAAAATCTGAAGCGACACGTTAGAGAGGTTCTTCGCGTCTGAACGACAAGCAGATATTTGTAGATATTTGCGGTGTTATTGATGAGATAACCCATACATTTGAACCATAGCTCTGAGCTTGACTCCAGTTGGCGGCTACGTTAATAAATCTGCAAGCATTTTATCTACTGGACAGTACCTGTATTCTACGATCCCTTGGTCCTTCAAATTCTTGGCGTGATGGTACTTGGTGTCTACATGTTTCGTACGATGACTGAAATTCTTATTGTAGATTAACTTAAAGGAGCTCTGATTGTTCTCATAAACAACGGTTGATCCTTGTTATTTTTGTTCCATATCTTCCAATAGACGTTGAATCTAGACTCCTTCTTGGCACGCCTCCGCCAATGCGACGTATTCTACTTTGATTGACAATGAAGCAACACACGCTGTTTCCTGCATGCCTAACTAATAGATGCCGCGTTAATTTGAAACATAAAACCGGTATTTGATTCTGACTGAGAAATATAATAATAACTGTCCTCCTTTTTCACTTGAATCACTAAGTAGTGTTGGAAGATTCCGAGATACTTCAAGTGAAAATGCTTTTCCAGAAGACTAGCAACTTACACTAGTTTCTTTATGTTACTTCCGGTAATTAAAAAATCATCAGCATAAACAAAAAGAAAAATTATATGTTCTTTATTACGCTTTATGTACAAGCACGGATCTGCTTGGCCTTTCAGAAAATGATAATTTTGTAGAATTTGATCTAGTTAATCATTCCATACCTTGGCAGCTTGCTTAAGTCCGTAAATAATTTTCATCAATTTGCCGATCATATTGTATTTTCCTGAAACCGCGTATCCCTCCGCCTGCTTCATGAATATAGTCTCCTTCAATCTTTCGTAGAGAAAGGCTGTCTTGGCATCGTAATGCTTAACAATAATTTTTTCTTCACCAGCAACTGTCAACAGAGTCCTAAATATAGTTTGCCGAAAATCAGGTGCAAAAACCTCATAATAGTCAGTTCCGTATTTTTGTGAAAACCCACGAGCAGAAAAACTTTATACTTTATACTTTATACTTGTTCTTATCCTTTGGCACTGGCTCAATATCCCAGGTATCGTTGCTCACTAATATTCCTTCGTCCATCCCCTTTTCCACTGATCCTAATCAGCACCGTTTAGAGATATAAATCTATCTGGTGGCAAACCTTTATTTAATCTTTCAGAGCTATGATACTCAAATTGTTCCACCTGATTCTGTATCTCCTGCTGCTCTTGATTCTGTTGATTCTGATCCTCGCTTCCTGAATTCGATTCTGCATCTTCATATTGCAAATTCAAATCTGGAATTGACTCTTCTTCACAGGACTTCAATTTCGAATTAATTTTTAAAATCTCCTATTGACTGAGGAAATAAATCCTGGTAGACTTCTGCTCTTGTTTTTGTAGTTTCAAACTTTGTTTGTATTTTTATCGAACAATATAAATGCTTTCGATTCTTCTGAATAGCCCACAAAAATAACCTTTTTTTATTTTGCGTCAAGCTTTTTTCTTTTAGCATCTGGAACGCGCACGAATGCTTTGCAACCGAATACATGTAAATGTTTCACATTTTGAACTCTTCAGTATCACCATTCAAATTGCGTTTTATTTATTGGGTTTGTAGGGAGTCTATTATGTAGATAATTTGCTGTATTTACTGCTTTTCCTCAATATTTATCTTTTAAATTTGTATCAATTATCATGCGTCTCGCCATTTACATAAGAGACTAATTTTTCCTTTCTGCAATACCATTCTGCTCTGGAGAATACGCTGCTCTAAACTGAATCGTGATCCTTCTTCTTTCAGATAAGCCTGTATGCACTTAGATTTCTCCTGAAAATATGTATTAGTCATTTCTATTAAGACCTTAATAATTGCAGGTACTTCCCATTTATTTCTTACCTGCTATAATCTTCGATTATCGTAAGAACGTACATTTTTACACCTGGTGTGATCGTTTGCATTGGCCCACATAAATGTGCATGCAAGACATCCATAGTCGACTGTATTTTGCTTTCTGACTCTTTAAGAACATATTTTCGTGTCATTTTTCCTTTTATACAGCTTTCACAAATTTTCCGTTTTCCGCAATCCATAAGCTCTATACTCGTAGCTATTTCTTTTCCAACCAGATCTTTAATTGCTTCTGGGTCTCGATGCCCGAACCGATTATGCCAAGAGTGTTGACAGTTCTCACTGTGGGCATTGTTATTTGCAATCACACTGCTCTTTGCCTATCTTTTTCTATTTTGATTTCGCCCTTATTACCCCGTCTCTTAGAATTTCACAACCTTATCGTCATAAGTCTCTGTATGGCCGCCTTTAGTTAATTTCTTTGCCGAAAGAAAATTAGATACGAAACTTGGTACATATAAAATATTTTCGAATTTCACTGCTAAAACTTTGATAGTGCCCCATAGATACTTTATGAATTCTGATCATTCGCCATGCACTTCCACAAGTTCCTCTTCATCAGCAAGTAGTACATCATGTAGCTGGTTGCTCCTGAATCCACAATCAAAGCATATTCTTTACCCTTGAACTTCTTTCCTCCGAAGCAGGCTTCCTTGTAAAATTCTTTTTGAAGGCTCTATTTTCCTGAAAAATTGCATCTTCTGAAGTTTTGGTCTTGCTTTTCGATGTACTTTTATTCGCTTTTTCCTTTCCTTGTTTAGCTTTCTAGCTCTGGTAAATCAAGCAGTCCTTTTTGAAGTGACCAGTCTTTTTATAGAAAAACAACGTTTTTTTTGTTGTGTGAGTCGTTCCTACTTACAGATGCCTTCATTTCCGTTTCGTCGCTTTCGTCTGCTTTTCCGGTCCGTTTTCTCCTCTTCTACTACAACTACACCACTCCACACCATAATGAAGAAACATACTTGGGGGGGGGGGGGGGTGAAACCAATTTACAGGAAATTTCATGAGTTTCTTAATATTCAAGCACCTAAAATTAACCGTGAATAGAAAACAGACACACAAACCTTTGACCTAGAACTTCATACTGACACTCAGACGGTATTATATATAGACAAAAAAATCAAGGAACTGGATACATTTTCAGGAATACATCCGAACCCCCGCGGGGGAGGGGGTGTTACGCAATTGTTACAACAGCAATACAATTCGGCACGGCCCTGAACGAAATGATGGCCGCCTCGTCTCCGAAATGGGACGGAACCGCCCGAAGGGTCCCGAAGCCTCGGGCAATGGGGCACCGACTCGCCGATCTCCTCTCCTCGACTCATCACCAAATCCTGGAGGAGGACCTCGATGAATCGCCAGAGGCCCTTGTAAAAGCCAACTTCGCTGTTCCGGCGGACAACTTCGCTTTTGCCTGCTTGGATCCCGGCCACCAGAGTCCAGCTACGGCCTGGCGACCATCGTCCCTGCTGTAAGTGACAATGAACCTTATATTTACCGAGCTTTTGCCTTTTTATTATGTTCACCCCTCTCAGCGCCTCACTCCCATTTCTCTCCTCGGTTAGCAATCCCACTATACTTAAAGAAACGTATAACATCTGAGAAAATCCTGGTGCTGGACTCCACTGTGGCTTAATGGTGACAGAACCCAATCGGAAATTGGAAGTCCCGGGTTCGACTTTAGATAGCAGCTGAAGACGTTCGTTTATCACGGGTGTCAAATAGATGCATTTTTTCAGGTTTAAAAACTAACATAAAACCGAAAATCATGGACATAATTTCAAAGGTAAAAAAAAAACATTTAAATTTCAACATGGAATTAAGCGGGGAATGTTTCGAATTGTCATGCGGAATTTCCATGGAGATTTCCACGTGCCCTGAAAAAAGTATTGCTTCTCATTCACGCGGTGTTATCGAGATGCCTTCAAATGCTATCGAATGCGATGAAAGTCTACAGCGAAATTAATACATTTTAATACGAGAGTTCACATTAACTTGAATGCGATTAAAGAACTATGAACATCACTTTATATTAAAAAAGATCTCGCTGCCGCTATAGTGTTAGGAATTTTGAGAAGGCCCTTCCGAGCAGACTTCCAGAGCCTTCAATGAGAGCCTGCAGAGCCTACCGGGAGAGCCTCCCACGGGGGCCTCCAGAGACCTAAAGAAACGTAAATTTGTTACAGAATGTTTATGGTTATGAGTGTCTATTTCGTACTTAAGTGTTTCACGAGCTTCAAAATTAAATGAGGGGAGGGAAGTTATTAAAAAAGATCCACGACTTAGCTGTAAAAAAACGAATAGCTCATGAACCTCTCAGAAAAAACCTGCACCTGTACAAAAATGTCCTTTCAGTATTTGGCAAATAAAAAATTTCTAGAGGATCAGCCCGGTTATTTAATGGCCACAACTCTTTATTCTTCACCTTTTCAAAAAGGTTTTGAGATAATCTCAGTTACAGTAGGTGGATTCTAAAAGCGCGTGTATAAGATTTACTTTTTAAAGACAAAATACACCAACTTCCTGTTCGTGTTAGAATATAAAAAATTAAGTTTAGTTTAAAAATATGGAACAAAGATTAATGTACCACACCCAGCTCACAATCCAAAAAGCATAAATTTAGTCTCCGACCCGTATAAGGAAGTATATATTAGGAAGTATTTTTAAGGAATGTAAATAGTGGGTAAATAGTGTTTGAATATAAATAAGAAGGAATTAAAAATAAAGTAATGTAAGAGGAGGCGGAAGTTATGTAAGTCCTTAGGAGAAAAATTATAATGAAGAAGATAATACACCTGAGTGCTAAGAGACTGGACGCCCCGCTAAGGACAGCATTTCTCCAAAGTGGATCAGCTTCGTGACTTATAACGAGATTTTGATTGTGATTGGCAATTGCTTCGTAAAGAGCTGACGCCTCCTCGTACTGTTCGGGGCTCATAAAGTGATCCTGATGCAATTTCAAAGCCATTCTGACTCCCTTGGCAACCACACTTCGAAGTAAATCTACGTCATGAAGTACCCACTCGTCTCGTACAGACGTTATGCGAAAATCCCCTGCAATTTTTAATATAAAAAGGGTGATAAATGTAGAACATTCGTTTTTTTTGTCAAGGATATTAAAAAAATTGGTCTTACCTTTAAATAATGCGTGAAGACCATACAAAAAGAATTCTACGCTAGATACTGTGTTATGAGACGCGGCTCCTAAAACACGTCTTCCCAGCAGACTTAATGCCAGACAAAGAGATACAAGACATGAGTCACGCGACCTCTCGATTAACTGAAATATAATAGTAATCATAGAATAATAGTAACATTTAATCCTTATTATTGTTAAATCATTGGTAAAAACTAGAATCGAACCTTATCATGCTTAATAGCGCAAAACTGAATCCAATCAAGATAAATATTACAAAAGCTGTTTCTCGTGATTCCACTGGCTCGGAAATCGAAGTCTTCATCTATATTCATATTGAATACCGGATCCAGGTCAACAAAATTCTTCTCGAAAGTTGGCTTGAGCGCATCATTAATTTCTGTGTTTTCCAACCATAGTTTCAACTTAGGTGACTTAATCGTATAAAATATTATACTTTTAACGTAGTAAGTAACAAGAACTTTACGAAAATCGAATACTTGTAACATTGAAACAGCAGAATTGTCGGAAATAGAGTAGCCCTCGAGGACATACTTGGCACTTGCTACTTCCCAAGCAAGCCAACGTTGACCAAAAGCTGCATTAACGCTAAGAACATTTGAGAAATGACCCATTTCACAACAGCAACAATTGTCATTGTCTTCGATGCCTTCAGAAATTGCCTCGACCTATAATATTACAGAAATTACAAATAACAATATTTGGTAAATGAAACACGTCACCATATTACAGGTCTTTTTGTTTATTCATTTAATGAAGTACCATTCTCAACTTTTTATGATGTTTGTTTGGGCCAATAGTAGTAATATTTAAGAATAGGCATACGTAAGAAAAGGTATAAAGTCCCAGAAATCTGTAATTTAGAATATACAGTAGAGTTGGCCGAAAAACCTTTTTTTTCGAGTAGCGGATTCTAATAGTGGGCATAAGTTGTGTTTTCCCAACATTAATAAGCCCTCCAAATTTCAGCCTGATTAAGCAATATCTTCTGTTCTGTGAAAACTTTTAAAAATTCCGTTTTTAGTCAATAATAATGACAAAATGTGAAATTTGAAAATCAATTTCAACTCATTAATTTTGATCTTTTTATTGTTAATTAGTGCCGCAATGCTAACACATTACAGTCCTTATTCATTTATTTATAAATATGGCCATGAAAAAAGAAGTAAGGGAAAAGAGAAAACTAGCTAAAAATGTCTATTCACGAACACTCTACTTTCAGTTTATATTATTAATTATGGTCTCAGTTTTCTGGATTTCACTTATGTAGAATATTGTAAGGGTAGATGCACTTTACCTTCATTCCTGAAATTCACATAAGAAAGTTATCTAGCAAAGGAAGCTGACTGTTGTATTCGAAGTTCATTTGTTTCTGCTGCGCTCGACTGATGTACTGACGTTCATTTGTTTTTGGTGTGTTCGCTCACACGTGGACTTACTCAGCTGATACTTTTAGCATGAAAAGGACACAAATCACTCGCTTGAAGTCTTATCTCGTATAAGATTAAAAAAATAGATTTAAATAGATTGCTTTGACTTTGAAATTTTGTTTGTCATGTCGAATCGCACAAAATTTTCTTCACGGCAGGCTATCAAATTTCCAATTTTCGGGGACCCGAGGATACCTTCCATTGAAGATGTAATCTTATTCTGTCAACAGGAAAGGTTCAAACTAGAAACAGATTCCAGAGGGAATAAAGAACCCCATTTTTCAGTAATTGCCGATAATGTGGCTAAGAAAGTAAACACAATTTATACAAAAGCGTCTATCCCAACTGTGCCACGAACCCGAGTAGTTCAAATGATAAATAATTATCACAAGAAATATGTAGAGCTAAGAATTGGTCAAGGTTTATTGAAAAAAGTTCATCATTAAAAAGAAAAGTAGACGATTTCAAGGCATCTGCGAAAAAGCTTTTCGACATTGCTGCATGCAAGTGTTCTGATTTTAAAAATTTCAGATGCCCAATGGATAAGAAAGTACCCATACTCGAACAGGCTTTTCTTTTTGATCAGAGGCGTCCAAGATTGGGGAAAATTGCTTCAGTAGACGTTCCTGAATTTAAAAAAACAGCAAAAAAGTATAAGAAGATGTGAGTCTGACAATCTGAGACTTGTAAAGCAAAAAAGTAAATATTCTCTTGATGATAATATTGAGGCTTCATGTTCTTGTTATTGTATTAGAGGTGAAAAAAGGTTCATCACAATCTGATTCAGAAATTAGTGACAAAGAAGAAGTGCTACGGCACTTATCGTATCATCTGCATTCAAAGATGCAAATATCCTTGAACCTTCTCTAATTATAGATAAAAACAAAATCAGAAGAGGATGAAGCAAAGTCCAACAAGATCTGATAGAAGCAGCACGTAAGAAATCAACACCTCTAGATCTGTACTTTGATGGTCGAAAGGATAAAACTCTGATGTTCAAGACGACAAGAACTTTTATCTTAAAATTTGTATTGAGGAGCATATTTCTCTTGTCGGAGAACCCGGATCTCAGTATTTAGGTCATGTGACTCTAAAATCTGGAAGCGCAAAAGACATTTGTAAATGTTTATTCGATTTTGGGAAAAGCGAAATTAACGGAGGGTGGTTCTTGTTGTTTCGATCAGACGGCACTGCTGTTAACACAGGATGGAAAGGTGGTGTCATTCGCAAAATGAAAGAAAAACTTAATACGTCCCTTGAATGGATCATTTGTAAACTTCATTTTAAAGAACTTCCATTGCGAAGTCTTTTCCGTCACGTAGATGGAGTAACATCTGGTCCCAAATCATTTTCAGGGCCTATTGGGTCTACGCTTTCTGGATGTTAACAGCTTCCTGTAGTTTCCTTCCAAGCAATAGATTCAGAATGACCTACAATTACTGATGAAATTTTGAAAATATGGAGAGATCAGAAATATCTTTTGGAAATTTCACATGCTATAAAATCTGGTAACTGCTCTCACGATCTAAGTTTTCAAGATCCAGGTCCTTTCACTCATGCACGATGGAATACTTTCGCAAATAGGATAATAAGAAAATATATCGCGACGTCAAAACCATCCTCCGAGCTTAAAATGATTGTGGAATTCATACTCAGGGTATATGTTCCGATGTGGTTTTGCATAAAACTTAATAGCTTAATCAAAGACGGCGCAAGACATCTTTTCGAAACCATTACGCGGAATGCTTTTTTCGCTTGCCCAGAGAACGTGCTCTTCAGCATGGTAAGGGATCATAGATCTCAGGTAAGACAAGATGCACTTCAAAAAATTATTTTTGCATGACAGAACTACGCGAATATATTGCGCACCTTCAAGATTCCTAAGCTTAAATTCAAAGCTAAATCTTACGTCGATATAGTTGACTGGTCAAACTATGAAAAAATTACATCACCTCCAGTGCTTCGTAAATTGTCAATAAATGATCTCAAGAATAAGCATTATAGAAATGAAGATTCTAAACAAATTTCTGAATTGGATTTGGTGCACTTTCCTTGCCACAACCCAGGCAGTGGAACGGTCAAACTTGTGACGACGGCTTCTGAAAAAGTATGTGGAAGTCATTCAAGAGACGGTTACATCAGGTCTATTTTAGAATCAAGGGTGAAAATTCCAAAATTTGAAAGCGAAAAATAATTCATATAGTTCACATAGTCCTGCAGTATGGTTGGGTGGATGGGTGGGACTAGGGAAGGAACCGAAAATGCAGTTGTCTCCACGTGGTTGGTTCTGGTTCACTATAAAGTGAGCAAAATACTGCACAAGTGAAATGAGAATATAAAACGTTCGCCCAACCGTTCGTGAATAGACATTTTTAGCTGGTTTTCTCTTTTTCCCTTACTTCTGTTTTCAAGACCATATTTATAAATATATGAATAAGGAGTGTAATGTGTTAGCATTACGGCACTAATTAACAATTAAAAGATCAAAATCACCGATCTGGGATCGATTTTCTAATTTCACATTTTGTCATTAGGATTGGCAAAAAGCAGAATTTTCACATTACAGAAGATATTATCCAATCAGGCTGAAATTTGGAGGGCCTATTAATATTAGGAAAACATAACTTTTGCCCACTATTAGAATCGCCTACTCGGGAAAAAGGTTTTTTCGGCCCACTCTAATATACAGGCCTTAAAAGTTCAGGGAACACTTGGTTGTGATCGGACGAGAACTGGTTTTTTCAGCGTGGTATGGCCGTTGGCCATAAATACGTGATCCCATAAATCTCGTTGAGGGGACTTGAGAAATTTGTTTGGTGTGTCGCATTTCGGAATGAGTAAGGGGTCCGTGGCCAGTTGTGCTGTTCGTCTCTTCTTGAGCAATAAAATGTAAATGTGCGGAACGTGCATGTGTTGCAGTGCGTCACGCGCAACCCTCTCACGTCTAAACGTCGCAATGCTCGAGAAGTGTTATTAAAGGAAAGGCGCTCTCATGGGATGCCGAGAGAACTCTAAGCAAAACCGGACGCTATTCGAATCTCTGCATTGAGTGAGCAGCTATTCAGCTCCTAACCAGCTGTTAATTTTTTTGGTTCGAGGTACATTCCTTTGGTTGAAGCTTTAACTCCTTTGTTCCGTGACGAAAAAGTATTGTAGGAAAAATCATTATACGCCTATAATGACTTTCCTATAATTTTTTCGTCATTATAGGAATTATAGGAACTATAGGAATAAAAAAATCTCATACTGTGTGCAATAATTCTTCCAATATTTTAACATTATTCATTCCTATAATTCTTTTTTTTACAATTACTTTTCCTGCACTTTTCCCTATACTTGTTCCTATAATCGCGAAAGAATTATGGGAAATTCATTATCGAAACATCATTATATCATAATAATAATGATTATTTTCTAATGATACTTTTTCGCAAGGTTTTGGTTGAAAATTCAAATATGCTATCTTTGAAAGTTGGTTTGTGTCGTTACCGTTACCGTTACCGTTTGAGTAACCATAAGGTGATCTCATCGACGATGGACGATATGTGTTTATTTGAACTCGAGATGTTTGTTTTCATATGAAGCTTAGTGGAAGTATATGCATGTATACTTCGGTATATATACGATTCCTTAAACGCATTTTTTTAAAAAAAGGGCTTTTCATTAAAATTTTTAATTCATTTTGTGTTTTTTTTTCAATTTTTTCAAAATATAGATAGCTTTCAAGTAAATTGAAAAAAAATTTACAATTTCAACTACAAGTTGAAACTTTTTTTATTATAATTATAAATAATGGAAAATTATGAAAGTTTAGCAATTCATTTTATTTTTATTTTAGTTCCATTTTCGACGTCTATGACTTTTTTCGAATTTAAACTATTTTTGAAATCTTAAGCAATTCAAAATCATTTCATCTTAGGCTAATAACTTTTAAAGAAAAAATTACAATTTTAATTAATATTTTGGCTTTTTTATTATTATTTCTTTTTGAAATGATATAGCCTCAAATTTATGAATATTTAGAAATTCATTTTATTTTTATTTTAGTTACATTTTCGACGACTATGACTTCTTTCAAATTTAAACTATTTTTGAAATATCACGCAATTGAAAATATGATTTCATTTTGGTTTAATTATTTTTAAATACAAAATTACAATTTTAATTAATATTTTAGCTCATTTCCTAATATTTTTTTTTTTAAATTATACAACCTAGCTTTTTTCGAAAAGAATTTTTTTTATTAGAATAATCAAAAACACAAATTATGAACATTTAGAAATTTGTTTTATTTTACTTTCATTTACATTTTCAAAGACGATTACATCCTTATAATTTTAACTAACAATACAAAATTATGAACGTTTATAATTTTATTTGATTTAACTTTCAGTTACATTTTCAAAGAATATAACTTCCTTCTAATTGTAACTATTATTGCAATCTTAAACAATTGAAAATATTAATTCATCTGTGCTATTTTTATTAGAACACATTAAAATTTGAATTATTTTTGGAATTTAAAGAAGTTTAGAAAATTTAAAAAATGTGTTTACCCTTGGCTCATTTATCTTTAAAGAAACCGGAGCCAACTAAGAATATCTTTCCGGTGACTTGTTTCTATGCTGGCAGTATATTCCCAAGAATTATTAATTATTTAAACAATTTTCATAAACAAATACAGAGTTTGGCCTTTTTCCACGAATAGAGTTTTTGGGTATTTTTCAACAAATAGGCTAAATTTTTTACAGAATTAACTAAGTATATCTTTCCGATGATTGTTTTTTATGCTTTGCAAATTTCCAAGAATTATTAATTTTTAAAATAATTTTCCTAAACAAATTAAGACCTTGGCCTTTTTTCAACGAATAGGATCAATTAGTTTAGGGAATCAAGACAGAATGTATTTCTAATAAATCTTTTCTGCGATACTTTGCAAATATACAATAATTATAAATTATTTTAACAATTTTCCTGAACATATTATCATTATTTTTAACGAATTGGCTCACTTTGTTTACAGAAACAAAGAGAATGTTTTAAAAATAAGTGTTTCCTATGTTACTTTGCAAATTTACAATAATTGTTCATTATTTTAACAATTTTCATAAACATATTCAGAGTTTGGCTGTTTTTCAACAAATAGGCTCAATTTGTTTACGAATCCAACTAAGAGTATATTTCCGATGACTGTTATCTATGTTGCTTTGTAAATTTAAAATAATTTTCAATTATTTAAACAATTTCAATTAAAAAACTGAGAGCTTGTTTATTTTTTAACGAATAGGCTCCATTTTTCATAGAATTAAGTAAGAATATCTTTCCAGTGACTTTTTGCTAAAATGCTCTACAAATTTCAAAGAATGAACCATTATTTAAACAATTTTCATAAACACATTCATAAAAATTTGTTTACGGAGTCAACTAAGATTGTATTTCCGATGACTCTTTACTACGTTTTGTAAATTTACAAGAATTATTAATTATTTAAACAATTTCGATTAAAAAATGTAGAGTTTGGCTATTTTTCAACGAATGGGCTCAATTTTTTACAGAATTAGATAAGTATATCTTTCCGGTAACATTTTTCTATAATGCTCTGCAAATGTGAAATAATTAATTATTATTTAAAGAATGACGATAAACAATTTAAGAGTTTGACCATTTTTCAAAGAGTAGGCTGAATTTTTTTATGGAATTAACCAATAATATCTTTTCGACTACTTTTCTCTATGATGCTATGAAAAGTCTTTCTGATGACTATTTTCGATGTTGCTTTGTAAATTTGCAAGAATTAATAAGGATTTAAACCATTTTCATTAAAAAATTTAGAATTTGGCTATGTTTTAACAGATAGGCTACATTTTTTTACAGAATTAACTAAGAATATAATTCCGATGACTTTTTTGAATGATGCTTTGTAAATTTCCAAGAATTATTAATTATTTAAACAATTTTCATAAAGAAATCAAGAACTTGGCCATTTTTCAACAAACGGTGAGCCTAACTCTCCCTGACACGAATTCCAGTGAGAGAAAGAGGCCAAAGTCTCGCTCTCCCTCACGAGGCTCGCCTAGGAAGTCGAGGATTTACCGTCAGCTCGGAGATCACCTCGCAAGCAGCAAGCTCTCGCCCAAATTTACCGAAGACCTCCCCCACTGGCCGTTGTCTCAAGAAAGACTCCCAAACGGGACTCCATTCTTCCAAGGACCTACCGGACGCCCAAAAATCTGAAGTCCATTATCATCCGTCCCCAGCCGACTACCGTGTGCCGTAACCTTTACGACAGTTAATTACTCTGAATCTATCATAATTTTTGTAGTTGATAAAATAAATGTTTTTACATGTCCCATACTTGTTGAAAAATTTCTTATCATTTTGTTGAAAATTCAACTGCTTCGTCCAAAATTTAGTGATTGTTGAAAACTCATAATTTCATGTTAAAAAGTCAAACTAACATCTTCTTGGGATGAAAATTAAAAAAGACTTTTGTCTCAATTCATCTTTTTGATTTAAAAACTCATCTGCTGAAGTAGAAATTTCCTCCTTCTTGCATGATCGCGATTTCAGGACAAGGAGGAATATTAACATCCAAGTTCCTTCTACGCACCAAGATCTAGCTAGCTGGAATGAATGCCTCCCTTCGTGAGGATAACAAGGCATCTGCGACTCACATGCTTGCCGTCCCGGTTCTACTCTACTCGTTTGGGACGGTGCAATGTACGAAGAACGAGCTTGCGGCCCTTGATATCGCCACGCGAAAGATCGTGCATACATATGCATAAGAGTTTCATATCAATTCATCCGTGCCGCCATTATACATCCCACGCCGTTAAGGCGGACGCGGAATTCTGAATCTCCAATGTCTTCAAAACCGAATTGTTCTGGGTACAGCTTATACCGTTGCAAAATGGAAGAGATCCTTTCCTAAAAATGGGCAGGAAACACGTGATGATTGGCAAAGGAGCGTTCCTTTACAAAGCCGCGGAGCAGGCGGTCGAGACGCTTGTCGAAGGAGCAAACTTTTGCTTCGTGTGTCCCACTCACGTGGGAACGACGTATTTCTACAGACATAATGCAGCCCTAATAGTGCCTTATTACCAACTTTGTCTCTATTGGAGACGGAAAAGAACGAGAGGTATCAAGACCTTAAGAGGGAGCTGCGACGACTGTACCCAAAATATTCGGTTAAAGTAACTGCCCTTGTGATCGGGGCTCTCGGACGTGCGAAACTGTCGCTGGTTCGTAACCTCAAAGCCATACCCGCGTGACAAAAACATGCTGAGGCTTTTGCGAGATGGATGCAGAGAGCTGTCATCCTTGGGTGGCTTCGTGTCCTCAAGACACACGAGGGTTTCGTCGGCCTGTCGTTGTGATTTCATCGCTTCCTGTAGCCACCTATCTCACAGTCATGAGACGTGGCCACAGGTGTGTTTACTGCTGTTGTACTGAGAGCCGGTGTCATTTTCATAGATGGCAGTTGCTCCCAGTGGGACCCTGCGGTGATTGTTGAACCTTCTTTTTTTTCAAATTATGTATAAGGCTTCATGTATAAGGGGCACGATTATTTGAAATCGAGATGATTGTTTTCATACGAAGCTTCGTGGATGAGTAACATAAGCTTTGAATGAGGAACGTTCATATGCTCGTAATGTAGAAATATTTCGGTATACATACGATTCCCTTGACGCCCTTTTCAAAAGAAGGCTTTTCATTTACATTTTATTCGTATTTACAAAAATTAATTTGCGATTTTACGTTAGTCATAAGTATTCGTCACATTTTTTCGATTCAACGTTAGTTATAAGTATGAGTCACAGTTCATTTATAGTGTAGAATCTTACAAAATTTCCAAATTTTAGGTACTTTTTTTAATTTAAGCTTTTGATATAATTTGCAATCGATGGGAATAAAAAAAAATTTTATTACGTTATAAACAAATTAATGAATAAAAGTTATTTTCGGGATTAGATCTGTTTTGCTCATTGAAATCCTGAGTTTTTGTATCAAATGTGAGACAAATAAAAGTTTTATTGCTATTAATTGAAAACATATGCTATTTGGCGACTTTTTAAACAATTTTTATTAACAAATTCACTGTTTGGATATTTATCAACAAATAGGCTGCAATTTGTCAGAAAATCTACTAAAAATGTCTTTTTTTATGACTCTTTGCTATGACGCTTTGTAAATTCACATGAATTATCTATTATTTAAGCAGTTTTCAGGAACAAATTTCGAGATTTGCTATTTTTCAACATATAGACTCAATTTGTTATACAATTAACTAAGAATGATTCGGACTTCCGTTTCCAGTACCGAATGGTAAAGTACGCGTGGTTTTTTGTGCTTTCTTTTTTGGTTTGAGCGACGAGTTTGCAGTTGTGATTGAGGCGAAAGGTGGTAAGGGAGGTCAGTGAAGTGAAGGGGTTGTGTGGAAGTGTGGGGAGGCTGTTTTGTAGGGTTAAAAGGGTTAGGAGGAAAGTTAAAAGTGTTAATTTGGAGGTTAGTTGTCGAGGACGGAAAAGTGAGAGAGAAGATAGGGGACAGCAGATCGATAAAACAGGCCAGCATGTTTGTCACGAGGAGTCCAGTGGGCCCCGGTAGAGGGCAGCAGCAGGTTGAAAACAACCCCGGTACTGATGATCTCACTGTGACCGGCAAAACAGGGAGGGGTAAGGGTGATGCCGGGGATAGCGATGATGGCGAGTATGCTACGCCAGGGTACTTCAGGTGGGGAGAGAAGGAAGGGGAACTAGCTGACAGGAAGACTCGAGGTAGGCCGTCAAATCGGGAACTCCTTAATAGATCCAGAGCTAGCAGTTTAGGATCGAGACAACTTTTTGATAAATGGAGACAGGGGGGAGGGTTTGCGGATAAAAGCGATGAGGGGGAGAAGACGGAAGACAGTAAAAGATCAAGGGAAGAAGAAGAGGGGTATGAGCAGGGAGATGAAAAGTTGCGGAAAAAGATAAAAAAGAAGTCTCCAACGGAGAGGAATAAAGCAATAAGGAAAGTCGCTCTAGAGAGCCTGGAAAATCTAATTAAGGGTTTTAGAGAAGAAACGAACCGAAGTCTGAATGGCATGCAAAAGCGAGGGGAGGAGGTTTGGGAAGAAATGAGGAAAGTTAGAGAGAAGTGGGAAGAATGGGATCTGGTGTGGCGGCAAGAAAAAGATAAAGTTTGGAAGCAGTTGGAGGATATTGAGAAAAATCAAAGGATAAGTGAGAAAGAGAGAAAATCGGATATGGAGAAATTGGCAGAAAGAGTGAGAAAGCTAGAGTGTAAGACTGAGGATATAAAGAAAGGGAATGAAGGGGTAAGAGAAGGAGAGAGTATAAAAGAAAAGAATGAGAACGTTATCCTAGAAAATGTGAGAATGAAATCAAGATTGAGAGAGTTGGAAAGAAAAATGGAAGTAGAAGAGAAGACAAAACGGAGTAGCAATATAGTGATTAGAGGAATGAAAGTGGATAGTGAATCAGGAAGAGAAGAAGTGGAAAAGTTGATGGGTGAAATTGGGGCAAAAGTGCACGTGGAAGAGGTAAATGGAGTCGGAAGGAAGATGGAAGGTAAATCGCGCATGTTTATAGTGAAAGTGAGAAATGAGGAAGAAAAAGTTGATATCTTGAGAAAGAAGAAAGCTCTAAAGGGAAGGGAAGAAAGGATAGAGGAGGATTTGACGTGGAATGAAAGAAGAAGAAAGTGGATGATGAAACAGAAAGCATGGAGTGAAAGAGTGAAAGGGAACACGGTATGGATAGGGAAAGACAGAATGTGGATAAATGGGAATGTGTGGATATGGGATGATGAGGAAGATAAATTGAGTGAAGTGTGTAGGGAAAGCCCATGGCGACGAGGGCAAAAAGTGGAGACTAAGGATATAAGGGAGGAGGTAATGGGAACAGTAGAGTGTGAAAGGAAAGAAGTAGGAGAAAACGGAGCGACGGGGTTTCCACAAAAGTAGGGAGGGGATATAAGGACGAAAAAAGGGAGAAAGGAAGGAAGAAAGAAGTGAGAGTAGCGTTTTGGAACGTATCAGGACTAATGAATAAAGATGAAGGATTCTGGGAAGAGTTGAAGAAATGGGATGTAGTGATGTTGAGTGAAACCTGGGTAGATGAGAAGGAGTGGAAGAGAGTGAAGAGGAAGTTACCCAAGGGATATATTTGGCAGATGCAAGGGGCAAAGAAAGATAAGGTGAAGGGAAGAAAGAAAGGGGGTATGGTGTCAGGAGTGAGGAAGGAATTGGTGGGAGAAAAGAGAATAGAAATGGGATTTGAGGAAACTGATGGAGTTATAACGAGAATGGTGAAGATAGGAAAAAGAAAAGTGAGGATAGTTTGCGTTTATAGGAGAAGGGGAGAAGAAGAAGGTTGGAGTGTGATTAGGAAATGGGTGGCGAAAAAGGATGACGAATTAGTGTTGATAGGAGGTGATCTGAATGCGTGGACGGGGGAACAGGGAGGGGAAATATGGGATGAAGAGTGTGAGACTTTCAGGAGAAAATCGAAACACAAACAGGTGGACCAGGAGGGTAAGACTATGTTGGAAATCCTGGGAGAAACAGGGTGGTTTATTTGTAATGGGAACTCGGAAGGGGATGAGGAAGGCGAGATTACGTTTGCAGGGAAAGGGGAAACAGTGATTGACTACATTCTGGCCGAGGAAAGGATAAGGAGGCTGTTAAAAAGAATGGAAGTAGGGAACGAAATAGGGTCAGAACACTTCCCGGTCATTGCAACGTTGAAATGCGGGAATTGGAGAAGAGAGGGAAGGAAGAAGGAGGGAGCGACACGGAAAAAAGCAAAGATGGGTAAATGGGGAGTTGATAAGCTGAGAGAATATACGGAAAGAATGGAAGAAGAGAATGGTTTGATTGAAGATGGGGGAGGTGTGGATGAGATGTTGTGTAAGATGAGGGGAAGGGTAGAGAAGATAGTGGAAGAAATTAGGCCAAGTGAGGAAGAAAGACGGGAGAAGAGAGGATGGTGGGATGCGGAATGTGTAGAGAGTAAAGAGCGCATAAAGCTATCATTAAAGAATTGGAGAAAAGGAGAGATAGACAAAAAGGAGTATAATAAAAGAAAAAGGGAACACGAGAAATTACTGGATGTCAAACGACAGGAGGAGAAGGTAAGGTACATGGAGGAGGTAGAAAAAGCAATAAAGGAAGGAAGAGAATGGGAGGTGATCAATAGAGAAAGAAGTGAATGGAAAGGAATCAATGAAGAGATAAGTATGGATCAATGGACGGCATATTTCAAGAAATTGCTAGGAGGGGTGGATAGCAAGGTGAGGGGGGATGGTAGAAAGATCAAGGAGGGAGGAATAGAAGGTGGGAATGAGTTGACCAGAGAGGAGGTGAATCAAGCAATTGAGAAGTTAAAAAGAAATAAGGCGACAGGAGAGGATGGGATGGAAAATGAAGCGTTGAAATTTGGCGGAAGAAGGGTTAGAGAAGAGATTTGGGAAGTATGTAATAGAGTATGGAGAGGCGAAGGATGGCCGAAGGAGTGGAGAACAGGTTTGGTAGTTCCTTTATTAAAGAAAGGAGGGGGGCAAAAAGTGGAAGATTATAGAGGAATCACTCTCATGCCAGTAACGTATAAGATTTACGCGGAGGTGTTTAGGAAGAGATTAGAAGAACAGGTAGAGGAGAAAGAAAGTATTCCACACAATCAAACAGGATTCAGAAAGGGGATGGGGACAGTGGATAACATTTTCGTACTAAATTATTTAGTTAACAGGAACCTGGGACTGAAAAAGGAAAACTAGTCGCACTTTTTGTAGATTTTAAGGCAGCTTTCGACTCGGTGAATAGAAAAGTTTTGTGGAAGGCAATGAAAGAAAGGGAGGTGGACGAAGATCTGATTGAGAGGATAAAAGAGGTCTTTACGGAGACAAAGACAAGGGTGAGAATAGGGGAACAGAAAGGAGAGGAATTTTGGACAGGGAGGGGTCTTAGGCAGGGGTGCCCGCTAAGCCCGTTGTTGTTCAGCATCTTGTTAGCAGACCTAGAAAAGAAAATGGGAAGGAAAGGTAAAGGGAGTATTGTCCTAGGAAATAAGAGAATATACTCGTTAGCGTACGCGGACGATGTGGTGCTTCTGGCAGAGAATGAAAGTGGAATGAACTTGCTAATGAAAGGATTCGAAGAGTACGTGAGAGAGAAAGACCTGACAATTAATGTGACAAAGACAAAAATAGTATGTTTCAGGAAGAGAAAGAATGAAGTAAAGTATGGATGGAAGATAAATGGGGAAATGGTGGAAATGGTAGAGGAATTTTGTTATTTAGGATTCTGGTTCGAAGCGGGAGGTGGAAACGATCTGCAAGTGAAAAAAAGGATGGAAAGTGCGAGTAAGGTGATGGGTCAAGTGTGGGGGATTGGAAAAAGAAGATTCAAAGAGGACTGGAAGATGAGAGTATGGCTGTTTGACTCACTGGTATGGTCTGTGATGTGTTATGGAGTGGAGATTTGGGGATGGAAGGAGTACAAAAAAGTAGAAAACATGCAAGAGAGATTTCTGAGATGGGTTATGGGAGTGAGTTGGAACTGCCCAGGTTATATGTTGAGAGAAGAAACAGGAAGAGAGAAATTGGTGATAAGGCAGAGGAAAAGGGTATGGAATTTCGAAGAGAAACTTAAGAGTGTTAAGGGTAGCAAAGTTGCACAAGCATGCCTGCAGGAAATATTAGATAGAGAGAGGAGAGGAAACACGGGACATTCAAGATGGGAGGAGGAGAGATGGAAAGTGAGAAGAGAATGGAGAATGTGTGACGAGGGGAGGGAGTGGCAGGTAGTAGAGGGGGAAATGAGTAAGAAGCAGGAAGAGCAGAGGTGGGAAAAGATTATAGAGTCAAAATATAATAAATGGTATAGATTCATCAAGATGGAAGGGGTCCCAGAATATTTAGGGAAATTGAAAAAGGAGAGCAGGTGGTCCAGAATGATACGCTTCAGAATGGGAGAAGGTATGAATGAGTGTAAATATTGGATGAGTGAAGGAATGAAAATGTGTAGGGTATGTGGGTATGAAAGGGAATCTTGGGAGCACGTGTTGGAGAGATGTACAGGGGAAGAGGAAGGGGGAAAGAGCGTTGTAAATAAAGTTAGGTGGATACTGAGCGGTTGTGGACAAGGGGAAAAGTGGATGAAGAGCTTAGAAGAGAAAAGGGAAGAGAGAATGCATGGGGAAGGTGAAAACCAAAATTGAAATATGGATAAGGAAAATTAGTGTTGCGTGTCTTTGAAAAGCTTGAAGAATAATGGTAAGAGGAAACGGAAGCCCTGGAAGGTCTCGCGCACTTGTTAGATAATAGTTATTAGCTAGTAAGATAATAGTTAAGAACTTGTAAATAATAAGAAGGCGAAGCGACTATAGGTTAAGATAAGCATAAGGCATAGAGGATAAGAGAAATTGTAAAAGATGTAAAGGGAACGGAGCCCTCAAACCCGTAAAAGCGAGAGTAATAAAATACTACTACTACTAAGAATGATTCTGCGATTACTCTTTTTCATGGTGCTTTGCAAATTCCCAAGAATTATTAATTATTTAAACAATGTTCATAAACAAATTCAGAGTTAGGCTATTTTTCAACGAATAGGATATATATATATATATATATATATATATATATATATATATTAGGGTGGCCCAAAAATATACATTTTGGAATTTTCGACCCGCGTCGACGCCAAATTGTTCTCTCGTAGAAACAAATAAATACATATTTTTTTATTTTGAAATAAAATGATATTTAGTACTTTGTAAAGTATTTTGAAGTTTTCTCCCAACGTACGAATTAAAACAGAAAAGTTTCAAGAGAACCTGAAGCGAGCCCTGAGATTTAACCCAGACGGCAGTTTTAGTGTTATTACTCTGTTATTCAACTCATTGAAGTCAAGTATACTCCTAGGCCTAGGTTGCGTGTTATGAAAAAAAAATTAGTTGGTTCCCCAGAAAGTGCGAAAAAAATTGGGGAAATGTGCTGGGTTACAGGTTTGGGCCTATGGTCGAGCTTGCATCTGGAAGTCCTAAGCCTTTAACAATAAGCCACTCTGAGTTCAACTTAGCTGCCATAAA
>CAKNYM010049362.1:51450-95143 GCA_932195095.1 Andricus curvator
GTTGGAAAGCCTAAAGGTTCATCCACACATCGTGAAGTGCATAGAGAGATTAATGCCGCTTTGGAAAACCAGATTTACTATCTCATCTGGAAAACATCGTGCGATAACTAACAGTGTCATCTTTCAGAGAGGTGTATTTCAGGGCGACAACATGAGCCCTCTTCTCTTTTGCCTCACATTATTGCCACTATCTCTCGCACTTCGCCATTCCGAAGGGTACCTCTGCGGCAAACATGGAAATCGAAAGCATACGGTCACTCATGTATTTTACATCAATGATCTTAAGATCTATGCTAAAAATCAAGAGAAACTACATTTAGCTCTAGACATTGTCAAAGAGTACACTCAAGAGATTGGAATGGAGTTCGGGTTAAAAAAATGCGCCAAGGTTTATTTGAAGAAAGGAAAACTTAATGGCATCCCCGAAGGCCCTGAGCTCGTCAACAGAAGCACTATACGACACCTTTGGCGCTGGAGAGACCTATACATACCTGGGCGTGCCAGAGAGCCGCATTCAGGACGTGATATCTATAAAGGATACTCTCCGATGCAGATACAAACGTCTCATGCGACGGATATGGTCTTCCGAACTTTCGGCGAGGAACAAAGTATCTGCGACGAACATGCTTGCCGTCCCAGTAGTATTCTATTCATTTGGAGTGGTTCTATGGACGAAGGACGAGCTCAGATCCCTCGATATTGGGTCCCGGAAGATTATTCACATGAACAAAAGCATGCACCTTAAGTCTTCTGTTCCGCGACTTTACATCTCACGCCGCACAGTGGGAAATTCGGAAAAATTTTGTGTCAAAATCGTAGATCTCTGGATCGGAGCAAGTTAGAGCGATGAAATTTTTACGGCAAGTAGGTGAGGGGATGAGGATTAGAGGAAAAATAGTCCGGACACGTTAAAAAATTTGTTTGACTTTGATAGAAGGTCGCAAATTTGCGATTTTTAAACAAATTTTCAGTTGTTCATTTTTTTGAAGGTTATAAAATTATTTTTTTTAATCACATGATATACGTTTTCGGTGTATTTTTTTACGCAGAATACGATGACGCTATTGGTTTTTTTATAGAACCCGCCGGAAAAATTCTGGGAGCGGATAAAAATTGCAAAAAGTGGTTTTTCGTTTATAGAGCTTTCCATTCAGGTGCTATGACAAAATCAAGACCATCATCGTGTTCTAAGTGAAAAAATACATGGAAAACATGTGTTATGTGTTTTAAAATCACGTTATATTCGAGAGAATCGAGAAGATTCTAGAGAAAATCACCTCAAATGCGATACACGTCTCCGATGTATTTTTTCACGAAGAGTACGATTTTGAAAATAAAATTATAAGTTTGGTTATCAGACCAGATGATTTGCTATACCTAACTAAGCCGGGGGTAGATGATTTTCTCTAGAATCTTCTCGATTCTCTCGAATATAACGTCATTTTAAAACATGTAACACATGTTTTTTTATGTATTTTTTCGCGTAGAACAGTATGGTGGACTTGGTTTTGTCGTAGAACCTGAATGGAAAGCACTATAAACGAAAAACCAGTTTTTGCAATGTTCATCCGCTCCCAGAATTTTTCCGGTGGGTTCTATACAAAAAACCAATAGCGTCATCGTATTCTGCGTAAAAAAGTACACCGAAAACGTATATCATGTAAAAAAATAATAATTTTATAACCTTTAAAAAAATGATAAAACTGAAAATTTGTTTAAAAAACGCAAATTTGCGACCTTCTATCAAAGTTAAACAAATTTTTTAACGTGTCCGGACTATTTTTCCTCTAATCCTCATCCCCTCACCTACTTGCCGTAAAAATTTCATCGCTCTAACTTGCTCCGATCCCGAGATCTACGATTTTGACATAAAATTTTGCCGAATTTCCCACTGTGCGCCGTCAAGGTGGTCGCGGAATACTGAATCTTGAATGTCTTCACAACAGGATTATCCTGGGTACAGCACATATAGTCCCAAATGGACAAAACCCTCTTCTTAAAATGGCCAGGAAACACGAAGAAGTGGGCAGAGGGGCGTTTCTGTACAAAGCAGCGGAGGAGACTGCTGAAACACGCGGCTTTAACTTCAATATCAGGGGTGAGCAAAATGCATCAAATATTATCCATCTCGAGTACTCACTTCTGAAGGCCCGGGTTAAGAAAGCACGGGAGAAAAACATTCGCGAACAGCTCCTCGACAAGAGGATGCACGGCATCTTCCAAAGAAATGTGGAGGATCAGTCGATGTCGTATGAGCTAACGCTTGCTTTCCTTAAATCACCTGGATTGAAGTCGGGCATGGAGGGTTTCATTTTGGCATGTCAAGACGGTGTCATTTCCACTCTAGCATACCGTCGCCACATTTTGAGCCAAGACATTCCCGATGATAGCTGCAGAGCATGTCATGCACACCACGAGCATCTAGGACACATACTATCTAGTTGTCCAGCTCATGCGGGAACGACCTACATCCAATGCACAATGCGGCACTAAGAGTGCTTTATTACCATCTCTGTCACTCTTAAGGCATTAGCCCAAATACCGCTCCGCTAAACGCTCCTAGGGAAATAGAGTCAATTGTCGAAAATCAGAAGTGCCGCATATACTGGAACTGCATATTCTCGACATTTGTTTCTATTGCGCACTCGAGGCCTGACATAGTTCTCCTTGACTTAGAGAAACGAACCATGTTCGTTATCGAATTTTCGGCACCAGCTGACAAAAACGTCATAGCCAAGGAGAAAGAAAAGAAAGAGAGGTATAAAGAACTTATCAGGGAGTTGCGACGGTTATACCCAGAATATTGTGTCAAGCTAGTCGTCTTGATCAGCGGCGCTCTTGGAGGTGCCAAGGTTTCAATGGTTAATAGCCTGAAAAGCATCCCTGCGTGCCAACAAAATGCTCCTTGGGTCGCTCCGTGTCCTCAGCGTGCACGAGACTTTTGCCGGATCGTCGTATTGAGTTCGTCGCAGACTGTAACCACCTATCTCACGGTCATGAGACGTGGTTACAGCTGAGTCATCCCCCTGTCGTTTTCTGCCTTCCCGTTCTCCCCTTTCTTGTGTATCGGTGTTATCAATCCTTTCTTCCATTCCTCCGGAAACCCCTCCCCTTTCCACACTATTTTCACAACCTCTTTCGGTATCCTTCTCGTTTCGCCGCTCCTGTAAACCATGTCTCATTATTTAGCCCATCAGGTCCCCCTGTCTTTTCTTTCTTTAGCCAATTGAGTTGCACTTCTATCTTCCTGTCCTCTAGCACTTCCTCCTCCTCTCTTATCTTCCTCTGCCAGTTATAAATGTTTTCGTATTTTCAATGATTGTATTCGACGTGGTTTCTAATTTTAGTTTGTAGTTCCCACGGAACTTGATGCGTTTAGCTATCCTCTATTAGACAACGCGTTACAACCTCGCAAAATCGTAGCATGTATCCGTATAGCGCTACAAATGGTGAAAGAACCGTTTGTTGGAAATCGCTGCATTAAAATCTCTTTGAAAGCTCGAACGAAATATGTAAAACTTTAATTTCGTGTGCCTTCAACCAATTGTCATTACGAATAATATCCATTTAATTAATTTTTAACTAATTTTGCCTATGCATGCTATGTAAACACAGGCTAAAAAGACTCCCAGCTCCATCTGCGTTTCACATTGCAGCTGATCGTACTAGTGAACTAACGCTAACGTACAGTCGTTGCAGAGGGCTGGAATAGTTCAAGCTCGCACGCAGCGCAGGCAATAACGTTCGGGTTAAGCGATCAATAAGCCCGATCCTATAGAAATTAGGTGAAACCTATTTCGTATCGCATTTTAATGAAGTACCATGTGTTCGTGATTGTAACCAAAGTAAATATTTGAAAACCATGTCCAGACACTAAAAAGCGTGATGCAAATGAACCTAAAAGGTTCACATACGCTCGGTTACTAACGTATATAATAAGTCGGTTCGCGCAATGTAAAGTTCTAGTTTGCGGAACCTGTATCTCCACCGGAAATTAGTTTCGCCCTCGCATGACGATGGCTGGTTCGCAGTTCAGGAGGACACTTTGTCTACAATATCAAATACTTGTTTCAGAAGAGAGAAATAGAGAGTAACAACCCTTTAGAAATGTCAACTAGTAGTAAGGTGGCGACCCCAGCCAAAATGAAAACCTCCCTGCTCGACTTCAATTCGGGTAATTTGAGGAAAGCAAACGTTAACTCGTTCGACATCGACTGATCCTTCACATTTCTGTGTAAGATTTTGTAAGATCTCCTGTATTTGTTTGAGCCGATCCTTTAGGAACGAATACTCGAGATGGATTATGTTTGATGCATTTTGCTCGCCCCTGATATTAAAGTCAAGGCCAAGTGTTTCATCAGCCTCCTACGCTCATTTGTACAGAAACGCTCCTTTGCCCATTTCTTCATGTTGCCTGACCATTTTAAGAAGAGGGACTTGTCCATTTGCGACTATATGTGCAGTACCCAGAATAGTCCTGTTGTGAAGACATTCAAGACTCAGTAAGGTGCATGCTATTGTTCACAGTGCAAAAGGTAATGACCGCATCCATTTCAAATCAGGCAGGTTCTACATTTGAAGTCGCAGAATCTCTCGGGGACAAAACATGTTGTTTTTTAGAGGAAATTATGCAATAAGTATTTTTGCGATTTGTGACAACAAAATTTATTTACGAAGTTATGCGTATTTGGATTTTTTGCTTTGCTTTTCAAAAAAACCACAATTTTTTCTTAAAAATTATATAATCGAATTTTCGCATTTTTCTTGTGAACAAAAGATACAAAAAAATGTGAAGAAAATGATTAGCACAGTTATAAAGTTCTACAAAAGGTTCCTTGTAACGTGGTGGCTAGCCACCTGTTATGAATCCTCCCCCAGGTCTTTGTCTAGTCCAGAAGTTTAAACAATCAGACCGCAAATATTCCCATGGCCGGCACGAGCTCAAAAATTAGAAATATTTAAGAGATCAGATTTATTTAATTTAAGGTGCCAACGGCCATACCACGCTGAAAAACCCAGTTCTCGTCAGATCACTGAAGTTAAGCAGCGTTGGACGCGGTTAGTACTTGGATGGGTGACCATTCAAGAATACTGACATGAGTGCTGTTGGCACATCGTGGGTGTGGTGAGCCCACACTTGTAGTTATTTATAACTACAAGAAAAACCTAGAAACACTACCCGAATCGGGTAGTGTCACGCCTACCCTGAAAGGGAAATGGTTTAATGGTATAGAAGGTGGGTGTGTGGAATGAGAGAGAAATCTAGTACTTTTATTGTGTATAGGAAACCGAACGGAGAAAGAGCTAATTATGTATAAATTTGGTACATTTACCATTTAGATGTTACTACAAAGTAGGTTAGAGTACGGCGAGTACGGGGCCCATTGGGATGTCGAACAATCGACTGCATAATACTCCAAGTCTGAAGGATTATTAAACTAACTACCAGGCCATGAAGACTCGACACCTGTTAACACACGGAGGAAGCCATCTTACACCGGCCGGCGTTCCACATACCGGAACGGTGGTCCGAATTCCAGAAATTCAACTGCGGAGGGCAGCACCGACTGGACCGAGAATTGTGGCGGGAACTGGAGAGTGTAGAGGACGCAGGAGAAATCAGTTTCGTGTCGGCAATCGGCGCATCTTGTGGTTTTGTTGAGGGAGAGAGATTTACGTTCATACAGAAACTTCTTGGACGAGTCTATTTTTCGGCCGGACTGGCGTTGTAAAACTGACTCCTAGATTGAGGCAGGCGTCATATCTTTCGTTCTCCATTTCATTCTAGAGTTCATGAGATTATGTGAGTTTTGAGTCCTCTATTTATCTATTTTTGTAGTTTACTTAGACCTAAAATTTTGTGAGAAAAATGTCGCGCTAAGTAATAACGTAATTGGTTTATCATTCAGGCAGATGCCATGTTTGGTGTAGTGGGCCTGTTCCTTTGTTTGGATAAATTTTTGATTTAGTATTTAAGCAATTAGTTAGTGTGCTGTGTTTTTGATTTAGAATTAAGCAATTAGTGTGCCGTAATGGTTTAAATACTATAATTCATTTAAAGTTAATCATGGTTCGGGTTTAAGACCCCACTTCAATACAAAATCTCTTTTGTATTCACTTACTACTCATTCTTTTTTTTCCATTTAATAAACCAAATGTTCATTTTACTTTAATCTATAAAATGGGCCTGTAACGCTTTTCTCGCCCCCACTAATCCCTCTACCCTGAGCTAGGAACTTCTTATAAGAGAATAATTTAAGAAATTAGATTTAAACTCTGTGAACAAAATTTTTTTCGGAGTGACGCCGAGGAGGCGTCTGGCGCCAACCAGGTAACTATATCTTTTGCTCTTTCTTGTGTTCAGCCAGAAGTTAAGCGTTGTTCTCCGTTCTGCGTCCCAAAAGAGCTGGGAAAGGCGTTATATCCTTTACTCATTTATGATATCTTGTACCATTTCGGAGAAAAATAACAAAATTCAATATTTCTTTCGGGAACTACAGTTGCAGCAGAGCAGCCAATTCTTTGAACTGTACAAATCTGTTATGAACTATATTATAAATTGCTTTTCTGTGCAGAGTTTCAAAATCAAGACACACTTGTCGTTTGGCATTCAAATTTCTTCTTCGAGTTTCAACTACTATTCTGAATCTAAATTTGCATAGGGACATTAAACTATCACAGAATCATAGAAAAATAGCCAAACTCTGAATTCGTTTATGAAAATTGTTAAAATAATAGTTCTTGTAAATTTACAAAGCACCATAGAGAACAGTCATCGGGAAGACATTCTTGTAGTTGAGTTCGTGAACAAATTGTGCCTATTCGTTGAAAAATATCCAAAAACTGAATATCTTTATAAAAATTGTTGAAATAATTAGTAGTTATTGTATATTTGCAAAGTATCGTAAAAAAGAGTTACTGGAATTACATTCTTCCTTGATATCCTTAAATAATTGATCCTATTCGTTGAACAAAGGCCAAGCTCTTAATTTGTTTATCAAAATTGTTTAAATAATTAATCATTCTTGGAAATTTGCAAATCATCATACAAAAAAGTCATCAGAAAGATATTCTTAGTTGATTCTGTAAAAAAATTGAGCCTATTCGTTGAAAAATAGCCAAAAGCCTATTCGCTGAACAATAGCCAAAAGTCTATTCGTTGAAAAATATGCAACCTCTGAATTTGTTTATAAAAATTGTTTAAATAATTAATAATTATTGGGAATTTACCAAGCATCATATAAAAAAGTTATCGAAAAGATAATCTTAGTTAATTCTGTAAAAAAAATTAAGCCAAGTCGCTGAAAAATAACCAAACTCTGAATTCGTTAATGAAAATTGTTAAAATAATTAATAATTCTTGTAAATTTACAAAGCACCATAGGGAACGGTCATCGGAAAGACATTCTTAGTTCATTCCGTAAACAAATTGTGTCAATAGAGATTAATTCCGAACCCGAAATATAATAGCAGTCTTTTCAAATAAAAAGAATTAATTCTCAACCATAAAACATTAATTTTCAACCAAAAAATATGACTTTTCTACTAAAAGATGAATTTACAATCCAAAAGGACGAACTTTCTGTCCAAATAGACAAATTTTCAACAAAACAGTTGAATTTTCGACCAAAAAAGATGAATTTTTAACAAAACAGTTCAATTTTCACAAAGAGAGACGAAAAGTTGATTGAAAAAGTAAGAACGAATCTGAAGAATTCCCGGTTTTCAAAAAACTCCAAGCTACTACCCGGTTATCCCGGTCAGTGGCCAACCTGAACTTGAGATTCTGCAGTTCTGGACTTTTTTTTAAATTGAAATAAGTAATTTAATTTCTTATTCTTCAAAGTCAAATATTTCGTCGGTGATGATAATCCAATGATCCATCACACCTGTAATCAATAACAAAATTGAAAATTACCTACCCAGGTAACAATCGTGCGAGGCACGTTACCCTCACGGCATGCGAGGCACGTGGTGCGTGTAGGGTGTGGTGCATATGCGTCGCATTTTGTGAGAGCCACCTACGTGCGAGGCTTATGCGTCGCACAATGCGAGAGGCACGTATGTGTGAGGTATATGCCTCGCATTTTGTGATAGGCATCTATTTATACATATAAAGTTATTATAAGCCCATGTTTTGATAATAATAATTATGTAAATTATTATTATTGTAGAAATAACTAATTTCAATAATTTACTACCGAAAAAAAAATGAAAAACATCTTAAATATAAATTTAAATGTTATAAGTATTTTTAATTCACTGTATAACGCTTTTCTCAGCTCTGTGGGACGCAGAGCGTCACAAAAATGTTCACAAGAATTTTACATTCAATACATCTCTTATAACAGTCCCTAGCTAGGGATTCGTGGGGGCGAGAAAAGTACTCCAGAATTAAATTCTGTAAAAAATAGTAAGACTGTGTCAGGTTTAATTAAGTTTAAGGATAAGATCGATACAAAAGTGTTAATTTCTTAATTCTTCAACTTGTACAATTTAAATTAAAACACACGAAAATTTTGCTTAAGCTACACTAAATTCTTAATACTCATTGGGCTTCTTCAATCTACATGGCGTCAGCCGGAAAATTTAGACCCATTTTGCTATTATTACTCGCAAACAGCCATACCACGCTGAAAAAACCAGATCTCGTCAGATCACTGAAGTTAAGCAGCGTTGGGCGCGGTTAGTACTTGGATGGGTGACCATTCGAGAAAACTGAGTGCTGTTGGCACATCGTGGGTGTGGTGAGCCCACACTTGTAGTTATTTACTACAAGAAACTATCCACCTAGAAACACTACCCGAATCGGGTAGTGTCACGCCTACCCTGAAAGGGAAATGGGTTAATGGTAATGGTATACTCGCGACACATATTTCTCATACCCATACTGAAACAATATAGACACGATAAATCTCAAGAACACAAAAAAGGAAATCTGGAGAAAAGTAAGAATGACTGGTAACGCCTACCTCGATCCTGGAATCAACAAGTCGTTGTTTTCCTTACGCCAGTCCGGCAAAAATAGAATGGGCTCGTCCAAGTACTTTAGTAGTTATCAATAATCTTTCGTTTCCCTCGTAACTAGTCGATGGCCGACACGAAACTGAGCTCCTGCGTCCTCTCCACTTGCCAGTTCCTTCCCGCTCGCGCCCAATTCTCCGTCCAGCCGGCACAAGACGGATGCTTCAGTGTGTTGACAAGTGTCGAGTCTGGCATGGCCTGGTAGTTGTTTGGATAATCCTTTTGACTTGGATTATTACGCCTTAGACTGCCCGACATCCAATGGACCCCGTGATAGTAGTGACAGTGATCGTGGATACTTAAGAGTGACGTAAAGCTTGGTGGCAGTGTTGAGTGTGGGTGGTTGGAGTTGGTGGCAGTGTTCTTCCCTGCCGGATTTTCGCAATAGAAAGTGCACTCTGCGATTCCAGAGATCGCTGTAGGACATCAGATCCTCTTTACCTTATAACTACAGGTACCTAATCTAACCTACTTGGTAATAACAAGTTACATAAAATTTAGTTGAAAAAATCTAACCTCGTTTCCTATCTGTTCTCCAAAATTAAAATTAAGAAAAATAAATTCGCTTTCATTCATCACACCTTAGGTTACAATAAGATCTTATCTCTAAATTTATGTTCTAATTAGAGCTCGTGTCGGCCATAGGAATAATCACGGTCAAATGTTTAGTTTTGTAATTCTTAGCAGCTGTTCAACAACAGTTCAAGAGCATAATTGTGTTGAGTGTTCTTTTAACCGATTATATTTCAGTGTGTTATAACAAGGTATTTCAAATGATAATTCTAAAAAAATGAAGAAATAAAGAAACAAAATAGATGAAATAAAGCTTTAGAAAACAAGCCTGAGAATTCCAGGTAACTTGTGATAAAGAAAAGAAATATGATAATAATTGATCTGCTATTTGTCAGATTCAGGATCTTCCTGACAGAAACTGATTGTTATTCTCTGCAATACTCTTGAGTTTAGTTATTCTAGTTCCAGTAAACCAATATGAATCTTTGACTTCGGTCATAGCCGACTTTAAATCAATGATAATTAGTGTTCCTTATTGGACTGTAGTCCTATCTAATGAGTTTTCTGACTCAAACCAAAGAAATTCAAAACTTTAGAACGTAAAATGTTCAATTATAATGCTGCAATCAGGCAGCTGAGGCAAAAGAAAAGAAAATCTTGGAGTTACAACTAACTGTACACCCTAAACTACACGAAAAAGCTTAAACTAACTAATGCCTATTGAGCTACACGAAAACAGCTTACAACTAACTGTAGGCCTAACGTTGTTTCCAAAAAGGGGTACTGTCTGCTGGTGAGGGTTCGCCAATGGCCGAGGTGATGGCGCAAAGGCGGGGTGCTGAGGAGGACGGGTGCCCTGTTCCTGTCGGGAATGAGGGCTCCCCTCTCTCAGTCTCCATCTCGACGCCCACCTCGGACATTGGTTGATCCTAACCCCGGGCTTTCCGCAATAAAAACCAAATGTCCCCTTCTGGAACAAATAGTGGTTGAAGTCATGTCCCATCCGATGACAATTCCAACAGGTGTGATCCGGTGGGGGCAGCAGGAGTGCAGAGTTCTGGCTGATGGTTCTGGGTCCACTCCTGGGTCGGTATTGGACTACCCGATGGAATCGGAGCTGGCCAAGGGCCTGGGCCCAAAAACAAGCCTGGCTTGGTCGACGAAGTCGAGGGGCCAACGTCCCGCGAAGCCGACGACAGACTCGGGACCTGGGGCAATCCCAGCTGAGCCGAGACCCGAATGTCGAACTTCGCTGAAGACGGCGCCACTCGGGCTTTCTACACTCATCAGGCCCCAATGAAGATATCCTGGTGCGCTCCAACCCAGTAGATGGTGTCTGAGCAGGAGGCGGGGGCAGCCCGAGCAGGGCCGAGACTTGAGCATCAATGCTCGCAAGAGGGGAAGGCATTTCATAATCCCGTAAAGGAAAAGGATATGGAGACCTCTCCTCGATAACTCGGCCTCCTTGATCACGCCCCCTGTGCCGTCACCGTCCTCCAATTCCCACCGAGAGATTTCGATCTCCACCTTCGGCTTCGAGGCGGGGGAGGATTTGGAGGGTGCCCTATTTTCTTGCAAGTCGCCTGCTTCGGCGGGGCCCTTCCTCGCCCTCCTCCGTCCTTTCGGTTTCGGGTGGGGCGGAACCTTCGGTATGGCTCCTTTGGAGCTTCCGGGGTCTTCCTGGACCACGGCGACGGATGAGTTGCGCGATCGGGATGCCGAGGGTACGACGCCGAGATCTTCCCCTCCTGCGACCATGAGGTTGCTCCCCTGTCGAGCCACCTCGGACTCCCGCCGGACTCCTCCGGTTCCGGCTGTACGTCTGATTCCGGCAGCACTTCCGGTTCCCGTACCTGCCTTTCGGGGCTTCCCCGTTTCCATGGTTTTTCGATGTTTCCTCCAATTCTGGCACCGTCACTGGCCGGTAGCGGCGATTTTGCGGCACCGTTGGAAACCGGTCCTTCCGGTCGATTGGTTCCCGCTCGTGGCGGAGCAAGGGGGCTTGGTTGACGGCGCAAGGTCTTCTGAAGTATAGGCGACAGGAGTGGGCCCGACGCCCCTGGAGCTCCTGCACCGTCTCCGGGCGATACTTCGGAATCTTCTTCCTCATCTTCACTCTGCGAAAAGGGACCTTCGTTGTCTAGGTTCGGATCAATGGTCCAGTAGTGTTTTAAATCTTTAATATGACGTTTCTCGATTATCCTGGACTCCTCTTGGATTTCATAAACTACTGGTGATACTACTTTTATAACCTTGAATGGACCGGTATATTACGGGGATAACTTTTTCGCGACATAATCTATAGCTGAAGATAAAGTATGAGTCCTGCGCCACACAACACCACCTACTGGTAGAACATGGCTGCAATTTTTCTAACTTTCTCGTAACTTTACAAGCCATCCGTAACTTATAAATCTACGCAATTCACTGCAAATACTTATTAATTAATTGGTCAAGCATAATGCTTGACGAAACAAAATTATTTCCTTTGAATAACTCTTATCTTTTGCATATGAAAACTTCGAAAACGAAGAGAGATATATGATAACTTCGAAAACGAAGAGAGAGATATGATTATATATTAACAGAATTTTGATAGAAAAATAATAATTTCGAGATTTATTTCGCACACACGCTTTTACAATTTTAGTTTTTAAATTATTAATATATAATTTTAAAAAAATGTATTAAAAATTTCCACTTCGAGATGCTTATGATCAGAAGCACCCATTTATCGGAAGAAAAAAAACATTACTGCACCGTCCAAGTATAAGATTATTGTTTTTTTAAAAGTAAATTTACCACTAAAAACTTACATTCAGTATAAGTTGATGTATCCGTATCGTCAAAACTCTTCAAACTCCAAAATACTAGCAGCATTAGTTTGAAAAAGACGAATCTTGTGAATACTTTTATTCATTCTCAAATATATTAGAAATATAATGTCCGCGTAGGGAGCAGCAGCTGTTATCACTTTTTAAATAGTGCATTTTTCAAAATTGTCATAGTCGCCATTTTGTATTTTTTTTTTGTGCATAATTACCAACTTTGCGCTAACATTTGCAAATGTCAAAATATTAAATGTGAGCGATTACTACGTTAGCGCATTTACATTTTCAAATTTCGTAGAAAATGAATCACGAAAACACATAGACACAACTCGGCTTTTTCATTAGTATTAAGAGGTGAAAAATAGTTTGCGGTACTTTACAAATATATATAAATAATTCACGGGCCATTATTCTGCATGCATGTACTGCATGCATGTACTGCATGCAAGTACTCTCTACTTGGTCAGAAATTATTTCCTATTTGAAATGAGTCTTTTTTCTCCAGAATAATAATTAAAACTTACTTTTATTGGCCCAAGTATTAACACCAAATTCCCCGTTCTCAAAAAGCCAGTTGATCCCAACGACACTTCCTGTGAGTGGATCATTGAAGTTTTTTAATTTCTCTCCCCTCTTCTCTTGCCGCTTTTCCCTTCGTCTATCGCCGTCAGAAAGCTCCGAACTGCTCTGACTGGCGTTACTGAATCTCCTTTTAGTACCAGCTTCTGGATCTTCCAGCAAAGCGTCGCGAGAATTTGCTGAGTTGTTGTCGATTGCTGTGTCACCAACGAACCTAATGTTAAAAAATTAATTTTAAATAAATACTATATAATTGCTCAACGTAATTTCGATTTTTTTATTTAAATAAGACTGAATTAACCTGCCCACAACCAGTCTATTTAATAAACAATATTTTTAAACTTCGAGCATTTTAAAAAAAAGGAAAAGATGCTGAAATTGGGGGTTCATAGTAGAGTATTTTCATGAATTTGACGGTATATTTAGAAGAATATAGCGCCCAGAGAGAAATATCCTGCACAAAAATGGTATGTTTCGTTAAAATACAACTGGCTTGTATACATTTTTTTTATAAAATCATTATTCTTCAATCAAATTAACCGCGAAAAAATATCACACATTGTTTATGATTTCGTTCGAAAAAGCGAACTGTAATTATGGATTAGTACGAATTCCTGAGAAAAATATTGTACACAATAATTGTAGTTCTTAACAAATTAGTAACTACTCGTAGTAAGAACACAACTTTAGAAGGGAGGCATTTGGATAAATCTGAGAGACATCAAGGTTCGGTTACATCAAGATCGTTCCGTTATGATAGATAGTCCCGATCGTAAACCTGTTATTATACCAAGAAATTCCTGGCGCACAAGGTACTCATAAGTAATTCAGTTCGCAATTGTTTATTTTTATAATTAATATCCCTTCTGGCCTCGGGCTATTATTCAAATACTCAGTCCGTCTAACAGTCTTTTCGAGCTCAGACACTTCTATATTTTCTAATATCTTGAATGACATTCTATAAATACTGTAGTTAACAGATTACATAATCCCACATTAGAGTCAATGTACATAATTTTAGTCTTTCTAAGAAATACTGATATTTACGCCGTCAGTATCACCGTATTTACTCTTATTAAATCGCAGAATTTATTCATTAGGTCGGTATTAGGTTGGTCGCTTTAGGTTTAAGAGAGCAAAACTCCGGAAAGTCTTACTAAAAAATGGATCTTCGTATAGACTTTCTTTATAGGTTAAGAACAAACGTATCAAAAGTCCTAACGGATCTGATTTGTGCTAGCTGAAGTAGATCTTGAAACAAGTAAAAATCTGTTTCTTTTTAGTGAAGAACCTCGTAAATATCGCTCATAGAGTACTCATAAGTTTTCTAAAAATAAAAGAAAGAAAAATAAATTAGCTACAAAAAAAGTTCCTTGTGATAATATCATAATGTTGACAGTTTCAGCAAAAAATCTGTTGAAAAATAAATAAACAATCTCAAATTCTCAATTAACCTTCTTATGGGCAGCCCTTATATCTGGCATATGAGGCTTCTGACAAAAATAGAGTATAAAAATGTTTTTCTATGGGTAATAAGTCCCGTTTTTTGTGCATTACAAATTTTCAGCACTCTTTTTCAACAGTATTATTACTAAATTCTTCACCTGCCTCATATTCTTCGCCATTTATCTCTTCTATGGCCTCATTCAGATTGTTTTTCGCAGTTTCCTCAAACTTCTCTTTAGGTCTAAAGAAATAGGAGGAAACATGACAGTTGACAAACCATGGAGCAATGAAGGCCGATCTTTCGACAATCACATGCTCCGCCATATCGTGTAATTACAGAATGTTTTTGGTAAATTGTTATTTATTTATAATTCAACGGGCGTACGCCCTTTATAACAGTAGAGATTATAAATTCAGTCAATATATTAATATTATTATCACAATGAAACTTAACCTATATCCGCTCTTCTTTGGCCAAATTGAAAATTTGGAAATTGGATGCTGAGAAAATAGGGTAAAGAAAGTAAAATAAAGTATTTCGGTAGACAATAGTTCATTGTCAATTGCAGACGATAAGGCCTCCAGGGACCTAGATTAGAGTACACGATGATCCCAGGCGATGGATATGATTCTCGATCCAGATGATGAGAGATATCACTCACTAGGTGGGAAGGAAAAGCAATGAGAACGACATTGAGAGCATCAAGACAATAAACGAAGACGGATTGCTCTATCTCCTGCCACCTCGGGACCCCTTGGGTGGTTCTACCCTACCGTATGGTTTCCTAACGTAACTACCGTATTTACACGCATATAAGCAGCACCCTTTTTTCGTTTTTTGGAGTTTGAATATCGGGGTGCAGCTTATAATCGTCTGTTACATACTGGTGTCTAGGAAAGACTTACGACCGCCCAAATTCAGCCAACTAGATTAAGGTCATTAAAACCTATGCGATGTCTCTCCTCACCTACTCTACTGGGCTTATCAATTGGCCAAACACTGACCTTGACAATTTAAATGGAACCATTCGTGAAGAAGATAACTAAATACCGAATGGACAATACAAATGCAGCAAGTTAGAGAATAGTCCTATCATGCTGGAGGGAAGAGAGAGGCGTTCTGGATGTTCTGGACAGAACATTAATTACATGGAGTGGGTCGTCGTGGTCATTCAGGACAAGCTAATGGGCACAAGGAATTACCAAAGGCCTGTTACCCATTTACCTGTGCAGTTTCGGTGCCGGCTGGTTAGTCATCCACAAGCAGATTGCCTTGAAACTGAATCTGCTACAGGAATGGATGCCTTTTTACAATCACGTCTCTGTAGCGTGATAAGTGGTCACAACACGCTAGATTCATCGACGTGACAGTGGAAATTTCAAAAGGTTACAATGCATCCTCTCGTTATTTCAACCACGAGAAACGTGCACGCGAGGTTGAAGAGTCGCATCATCAATTTAATTGAAAAGGCCCAGTGGGACCCTGCGGTGGTTGTTTAACCCTTTTATTGAGTTATGTATACATATTTTTTTACTTGAATTCTTTATATCAAAGCTAAATAATAAATTTTGACAAATTCTACAATTTAGTAAGTCTAATAATCTTCAAACTACTTAAAACTACGTACCTAAAAAACTATTTTGATCCATATGAGACGACAGTTACTTTTTTCCGCGAAAAAATGATGAAAATTGTCTAATTGTTTATTAAATTCGTGTATATCAATAAAATAGTGAAATAAACCAATTTGTTGAAAATTTAAGGCTTAACCGGAATTTAAAGACAATCTGTACAACCAAGCTTCGTAAGTATAGCGAACTAAAGCATGAAGTAAAGATAACATGGAGGAAAGTGAAACAAGCATCCATTCATCCTACTATGATTGCGGCTACTAGTATTGTTCACGCAAGATGCGCTGAATATTTATAACTACTAGGAGTCAGGAGGGTACTAACAGCAGCTCAAAAAGTGGTTTCATTAGACAGTTATCGCATTGTATGATACTTCCTAGACAATCAGGATGTAGGCGACTGGAACCTCATGGATCCGGAACTAAATTTTATCTCAATAGAACATCATCGCCAGAAGTTTCAAGATTACAGTCGAACCCTTATTTGAGCCCTCCTAATTGGAACCTTCCGAGAATTGACGCCGCGCTGCGGGTATGGGTGAGAGGAGCTGTGGGGGGATTGCGGTGCTCACTCAGGCGTGTGCATCAATTGGAGCTAACAGTCAGTCCCAAAATCGGGCTCAAATAAGGGTTCGACTGTATTTTACAACCTTAACATCTGTAACTCAACAGGCACTTGATACAGTTCGTAAAGTTTCCGTTAATGTAATCAGCGAAATCCACAAAAATCTATAGCACCTTCAAAGAAATTTTGTTCGTGCTTTTCAAGAGTTCAGAGATGTAGTAACGACACAAAGGCATTCTCTGGCAAAGATGTGCATTGCGAAGAATCTGCATGCACTAACAGGGCACCTAAACAGCAAGGATTTGTATATTCATTTGATCGCAGACCTAATTGCGTTATAGGTAGGTGCAAACTCTTGCGTACTGTGTAGCTGCGGCAGTCTTTAGAATATTGAGCCGTAGAACTAGGCCTACAAATATCGTCTTTGCCCCAAGACGGGAACGAAATCCACCATGGAAAATCAGGCTGGATATGGGTGTCACCAAATTAAGGAGCGAATTGGGTCGAGTGAGTCGTGAACACCAGTTGTATGGATGAAATTATACACTTTTAAAGGCAGATACTTGATGTTCTTACTGCCAGACTGCGTCGGTAAAATAAGAGTAGCACAAGAAAACAGTAAATTCGAAGCTTTCTTGCAAATGAAAGAAGGTTCTATCAAGATACCAAAGTTCCTCAATTCGAAGATATGATTGAGTACTGGTCGCTTATGCAGAGAAAAACAAACAAAAGCAACTTAGCGCTGCATGGTTCCAACTAGAGAAAGAAAGTACAAGCAATAACCCTGATATGGAGCCTACTAACAGCATGAACTGAAACGATTCAAAGGTTTTAAAAAGGACAAGCAACTGGAAAGCCCAAGGTCCCGGCATGGTGCACAATTTTTGGTACAAGTATTTGACCAGTATGCCCCCTGCGTTGGCGAGGTGTTTTCAAAACATCATCGAACATCAAGATCTGATGCCATGATCATGTTTGAGCTTTGAAAGAAACATCTTTATTTTAATATTTCAAGTATACACGAGAATCCGGACGTTTTCGACACTTTGACATTTTCAATCTTTGTCGTAAAAAGGAAACACCAATGTCAAAATTGATGTAAACGTCAAATTACCGTATAATTTGATGATCCTATTCATTTATTTCGAATTGGAAATATCATCCCCTCATATTTACAAAAATCAAAATAATCTAACCCTACAATCTGTCCAAAACATATCGGCCAACGTTATGTCTTGGACACGAGGAAGGTACGTTTGGAAAATTAGACAAAAAGCATAAAAACAGAATCGTTTTAATAGCTATTAAGGTTTCAGTATTTGATTATATAAAAACGGAATCGAATGATGTAGTTCTTTCGCTGATTATGATTAACAAGCAATAAATATTTAAAAGTTTATTTAACCTCATAGCATTTGGTTATTTTCACATCCAAAAATAAGTTGTTTTCTATAATTTATCCTCAATACATAATTCTATTTATCATTCGAGGTATAAGGTAACAAATTCTTAAAGGAAATTTGTGAAATTCCGTATTAATATGAAAAATAAAAATCTTTCAATTTCGGGGTTATGGAAGTACTTTTACTAGTTGGCAAACTTTTGAAAATTTGAAATTGGCAATATTTAAAATTGTAAATTAAGTAATTCTAATCAAATTAATTTTTATCACACTTTTTAATAACTTTTTTGTAATAAATTCTAAATAAATTTACTTTTAGAAAAAATATAGAAAATCATAATACAGTGAAGGTTATACTTTTTATTACCAAAAATTGACCAACAATTTTAAAATTAACTATAACATCTTGAACACGTTATATTTTTTACCTAACAAATGAGAACAGTTAGAAACATTAGAGAATAGATTAAGTTATCCATTGCGATTCTGTCCAACACGTACCGTAAAATATTGTCCCAAATAAACCGTTTTGACTTTCTCAAATATTATTAATTCTTAAACATCGTAAAAATCATTTGGATAAAAAAAGAGCCTAGCAGGAGGGTCATAAATAATTAAACTATATTATAAAACTCAAGTTCATGCGATACAATCGTCTAAAAAAGAGAAAACACTGAAATATCGAAAACCCAAATTTTTACTTTTAGGCATTCAAAACTTATTTTTATGATTTTTAAATAATTAAAAATTCCTTTCACGTTGAGAATGATTATTATTAATTGCAATTTGAGGTTGAAAAAAGAGTGCTCATCCCACCTTATTCGTGCGGATGCTTCAATTGATAACCCCAAGCCTCCATGCATCTCACGTGGCAAAGTTTTTGAATAAAAAAGTATCTTCTCAATCCCTACGCAGCGCCACATTCGCCTCAACACAGGCAAAACGCTCATCAGTTTAGTAGTGACTGTCATTAGCTGTCAATTTGGGTTTAAATATTTCAATTATGATTATATTTATTTTATAAAGAAATATTTACAGTCATCGACAGTAACTATAGAAAGGCAATTCATAATATTTTTACAATCATTATATTGGGGTATGTATTATATTGGTATGATCATTTTAAATATCGAAAGTATTATGCATATGAAAGTATAATAATATATTTAGTATATACTAAATATATTATTATATATATCGTTATTATATAATAACTTCTGGAGAAGAAGAGGCCGGATGGCAAAAAAGACAAGGCGTATGAAATAAACAGTTACTGTCGATGACACTAAATATTTATTCACAGAATCTAAATATTAATCACAATTTAAATATATAACCACAAGGGAGAGCAAATGACAGACAGTCGCAAACATATAACGATCATCACTGATAAGGGTTTTGCCTGTGTTGAGGCGAATGTGGCGCCGCGGTAGGGATTGAGAAGGTACTTTCTTATTCAAAAACTTTGACACGTGAAATGCATGGTGGCTTGGGGGACCTGGTATATCGCCGCAAAGAAACGAGATAAAATATTTGTTGAAAAATCGATCGGCTGTTTTCTCTTATGTAAGTTTAACTCCTGGGGGCCCTTAGTGTATTACGGAACGCACTTGTTGAGATTTTAGGCCTCCTTCCCCCTATATGTAATGCTGAGTGACACGCTTCTGACACCTATCCCTTTAAGGTGCGTTAAATAATAGTATACCCATTCAAAAATGGATTGGACTCAAACTCTGGCAAAGTGCAGTTCTATTGGATGGTAGTCTATGGAGAAAACTTTTTGTCATTTGGACAGAACGAAGGGGAGTGAGTGAGATCTTTTGATCTTGTGCGAAGAGGAAATAAAATATCGTCCATTCTGTTCCAGGGAAACCATCTGCTCCGCAGGAGTTGTACTTTTTCATATAAATAAAAAAAATTGGTTCAACACAGTTTCGACCAAATTTTTCCCGCCATTTTCAGTGAAGATAAGTATTTTTTTAACCCATTACTTGTCCTAGAAAAATGAAGTTGAGTTCATCTTTCGAGGAAAAAATAATGTATTTCCTTTTTTGAAGGTCAAATAATAATTGTTTTAAAAAATACTAATGTTCACTGAAAAAGGCGGTAAACATATTATCGAAACTGTAGTAAACAAACCGTTTTCATTAATATTAAAAGAGTAAAACTCTTTTTCTACAAACGATTTCGCTAAAGAGGTACTCTAAAGAAGAAATGCCCCATACCTATGAGAAAAAATAATAACAACATTAAAAAGACAGTCTATTGCGCTAATGTATAAGCATTAAAAAAAGCCCAAAACTTGAAAAAAAATTATCGGTTGTCAGATTGTCACAATAAATTTGCAATCAGTCCTTTGAATTTATTCGAATGTACCAAAACTTTGCTTTGAAAATGTTAACCACAATATTTAACACAACTGGAAGAAATTTTATCTAGATATAAAGAGGAAAAAAGTGAGATGAGAAAAACTGATTTTAATCATTATAACCAACGACATGACTTTCATATTAAATTCATATTCGTCGTTATGGTTTTATTTGGAGGTTAATATGTATTATTTTTTAATCATGCATTAATGAAATTGATTTCGTCTCTTTTTTCTTTCTTTTTCTACCAGAAGCGACAATCTATTCGGAAATCGAGAGAGGTTAGGAAACGCACATCGAGATTGTTTCTTAAAAACATGAAAATCAAGCGAATACTGGACTTTATCAACAGTTTTCGAACAGAGATAGTTAAATGAATAGTTATTATTATGTTATGTTATGTGACATCCCACCAAAAAGAAATTTGTCTCTATCAAGTGGCATTTATCTTCGACTTGGGATTAAGTATGACTAACTTCATTATGTTTGCTGTGCGATCCAATTTTCACGTAAGAAAATTTTCGGGCGTATTTTTAATCGACAATTTTCGTGTTTTCTTTCGTAAACTCGGAAAACCCAAAATGAGATCACCCTACAGGGAGTCCAGATGCGAGAGATGTCATCGCAGACACAGGGGACAAACGTTAAGAAGGAAAATTCATAGACTTAAAGAGGAACTTGGTAGTCTACCCCGTTCCCATGCTTACCGATCATGGTCCCGACGACGTCATCATTCGCGATCTACATCGCGAGCATATCATAGATCCAGGTATCCGAGCTCATCATCATCATCATCAGGTAGTCATCGTGATTATAGTGGAAACTCCGAAAGAAGCTATGACAGCCGGTATGGGTCAAAATCGTATAGCAGGAGTCTGGAGAGGTTTTCACGTCGATATTCTTCCGGCAAGGACGGTGATGAGTACTAACCAAGAGTACCACACCGTGACCGAAGCAGATCATCTTTGCGCGAGAACGACGAAAATTCACGTACGCCAAAGGTTGATGGCGAGCGTACCAAGCGAGGTATCGTCACATCACATGCGTAGAAAAGGCACGAGTATATAAAAATACCTGTAAATATTTTATTCTCTTTATTTTTTCAGATAATGAGCCCACTAAGACTCCAGAGGATGTGACACCACCACAGGTAGCTAACCTAGATGAGGACGAAGGTGGCCCGTCAGCGAGTACTCTCGATCAGAATACGCTCAAATGGCTTGGAGGGACCAGCTGTCAACGGTGAACTAAAAGTTTGTGTGTCAAGTCTTTTCGTAAAAAGAACACCTACCAGCGTGCCAGCCAGCAACAGCTTGGAGAGGGTATTAATGCAATTGGACAAGCCTTAACAATGGCATTAGATGTGGAAGCCACTAACGATATCGCAAAGATGCAGGGCGATTGCTGACGGATTTACACCGTGAAATGTCACTAACAAGCCGCTCGTTCGTTCATCCTGCATGAACTTTTTTAGCAAAAACTGTCGCTGACGAAAGTGAAGTCGATCTAATTTTGTACGCAAAAGATGTTGCTGAACGTCATATAAGTTCCTTATCAATGGAAAAAGTATCCAAATACTTTTCGAAACCACCGTCTTCTGCTTATCGCAAATTCTCAACCAGGAACGATCAGCAGAATATCAACCAGGCATCTTCTCATCGTGGCAACGTTCATACCGGTAATTTGAACTTGAAAGCCCCTTTGGCCCCCCCCCCCCCAACCCCGGAAGAAGTACAACCCGAAAACATCGCAGAAATCTCGACCGTACCAAAATCAGAATCAGAACCGCTAGCAGAACCACAACCACAACCAGGACCAACAAAGTCGGCGTCGCTATCGCTAAATGTAAGTACAATAGCTGGCCGCCTTAAAGATTATTTGGTAGCCTAAAAGATTATTTGGTAGAATGGAGACATATTAAATCTGACAAAATTATCCTACAATAAGTTAAAGGGTACAAAATACCATTTTCTCGTAAAGTACACAAAATTCAACACCTGCTGAACCTAAACTATCAACGTCGGAGCGTTTTAATTGTGTACAGGTGATAGAAAACATTTTAGAAAAAGGCGCAGTTAAAAAGTGTGCGACATGTAAAAATCAATTTATTTCTTCGTATTTTCTGAAAGATAAATCGAACGGTGAAAAAAATATTCCTTTTAATCTTGAAAAATTAAATGAATTTTTTTAAACTAAGCATTTTAAGCTGGGGATAGGAAAATCGCTATTCGGTTTTTATGAGATGATTATATGGGCAAAATAGATCTACAGGATGCTTTTTTCTAGTTCCCATTCATATATGAATTTTCTAGTTTAACGTTTGGTCTTTGTACGGCGCCATACGTTTACACAAAGTTATTGAAGCCTATAGCTCACAAATTGAGATCTAAAGTGTATAAGTCTGTAATTTATTTAGATGATTTTCTCCTTATAGGAAAGTCAAAAACTGAGTGTTGTATCAACTTTGTCGCAGTGTATTCCCATCATTTAAACGTGACGGCACATGGCTGCCAAACCGTGCATCAACGGAGTTTGTGAAATTTATATTCCTGAGTATGTTTAGGTTATGTTAACCAATTTGTGTTTTCTGCGCAACAAAGACATGTGCTGCCAGTTCCTGGATAGTAGATCTGGAGAGAAGTGTGGGGGGGGGGGGGGTGAAATCGGACCGCCATAGTACATAGTACCTTTTCCGCAAGTTGAAATCACAAACCCAGGACGTACCAGCTAACCCGCATCACCTTTGAGGGCGCGATGAAGCCTTGAGTTCTCAACCCGAGGAGATGTTACGTAATAAGAGATGGGGCAGAGAGGTATAGGGAAAGAGAGATAGAGAGAGTGCAGATTGGAAAGATGTTGCGATTATAATTCAATCAAGTTAATAGAGAATATACGGATTAGTGAAATCAAACAGTTTTATAATTTCTCCCTTCTTCAATCAATATTTAATTTACAAAACATAATAATAATATAAATAGAATTTTATCCACAATACAATTCGTATACTCTCCACAATGAAGATATTTTACAAATGTATACCTGGTAAAAAAAAGCTTGAATTTCGTATTACACAAAAATACACATTTATTATAATTCAAAAACTCCTACAATACATTAAAAAAATTGACTTCGACATTAATTATAAAACCGCGTTATCATTTTCAAAACATAAATTGAAGAATCAATCAAGGAATTAAAAAAATTAAAAAATTAAATTATTTTAGACAATTTTAAGCTAGAAACAAAAAAATTGAAAATTACGGGAATGATTCAATGATATTCAATCAGGGTGGCTGCTGGGCTAGGAAACCGGGAATTTTTCAAGACCGGGCAATGACAGTGAATTTATTTCTTGAACGGAAATTTTACAAATGTTTAGAAGAAAAATCACTCCAAGTTCGATTTCCACAGTTTTTAAATGATGTCTTGAAGATATAAACAATTCAAAATAAAAAGCGTTTAAAATTGGAATTTTTTGATAAAAAGCATTTTATTTGATTAACCGTAAATATAAATACTTTAATTATTTTTAAAATCGTATTGCACTTCAAGTATTAAAAAGTGAATAATAATTGATTTGACAAGACGAGTCTAAATCCGTTCAAAATTTAAGAATATACAGATTTTAAGGTTAAAAAGTAAACTGTTTCAATTCGAAAGCCTTCGTCGTTAAAAATATATAAACGTCTAATTGAAATTCTATAACATATTTGTAATTTAAAAATTACTTCACAATAATAGATTCATAATTAAAGGCTTTTATTAAATTTAAAATATTGTTTCAGTCTAAAGTCTAAAGTATTCCATTGTTAACCCATACCAATTTGAAATTTTTTAATATAAAAAAAAAATATTTAATATTCAGTATTCAGTATTCAAAATAAATAATTTGAAACTTAAATGTTTGAAATAGAAAGCCTTGAATCGTTAAAATTCCAAAGAGCTTTTAAACTTTGTAGAAAAAATTCGAGTAATTTGAAGAGATATTTAGATCTTTTGAAAAGATTCAAAATTAATTTAAACCTTGAAATGATTTTAGAAAAGTGAAACGAAGAGTGTGTGCCAATAATACCCGGCTATTCGTACCGAAATTTCGGTCCAAATAACCACGGCCTAATTTGTAACTAAATGTAGATTTTTTTCAGATTTCGAACAAGAAATTTAGAAGCTTTTTAAAAATTGTGAAAGGCTTCAAAAGAAAAAAAAACATTTTTTTAAGATGCCTAGGAATATTGAAAATGATTTTTTATTATGAAAAATTATTTTAAGAGAATATTCAAAAAGATTTTGAAAGATTCCCAAAATTGTCAAAAACGAATCTGGAAGATTTTAAGTAATTTTTTTTTTTTCAATTTGGAGGATTTTAATCATTTTGAAAGATATTGAAATAATATAATTAAAAAATTTTTAAATTCATTGATTGATTCTTCAATTTATGTTTTGAAAATGATACCGTGGTTTCATATTTTTAAACCTGAAATCTATCAATTGTTTATTTCATGAAAGTTTAAAATTAAATATGTTTTAAGTAATTTTTTTTTGTTTCTGAAAAAAGATCTCCTTTCCCTCCACTGGGAATCGAACCACAGAACTACTGATTTCCGGTCAGGTGCTTTCTCATTAAGCTACTAGAGAGATCGAGAGAAGAAACTTTTTTCAGAAATACACGCATTATTTTGCTAGATGGTACAAATCAAATTTTTCAAGGAATCTGTATTATCATTAGAGAATAACAGAAAATATTTAACGTCTTTTCATACTAGATGGACTTATGAAAGAAAAATTATTTTAAATAATTTTTTTTTTCTGAAAAAAGATCTTCTCCTTTCGCTCCGCTGGGAATCGAACCACAGAACTACTGATTTCCTAATGATTTCAATTTTTTTTAAACTTTAATTTTAATTTTTGTTTTTTAAAATTTTTTTTAAATTTTTAAATTTTTCCTTCTACTGATTTTAAGCTTCAATTTAAAAAGTTTAAATGCAAAAGAGTTGAATGTTTAATTACCGAAAATAATTGGTGTGAGCAGGGACAAAACCGAGAAATCCCAGGAATAATTCTGATCTGAAAATAGATAAAACTCATGTAAACAATTGAAACCTACAAACACATTTGCAGCTTTCACGTAGTTTTTAACTGTTTTGCAGCGTTTTTATCTGATTTCTGATAAAAATTATCCTTCAGATTTATTGTGCATATAATTCAGTTTCAACATTATCTATTGATTGTGAATAATATAAATATATTTTATTATTTGGATATAACAGAATTGTAAAATTTGTGTATATGTGTAGTTTAATTTTATCTTTAGCAATTGATCGAAAACGTTCGATACCTATTCTATTTACATTAAATATATATTGTGATAGAAATAGATACAGAAAATACGTGGTGAACTAATTTTGTAACAAAATTTTAAACAAGACAGGTGTTTGCATGAGTTTTAAATTTAAATGACAACTCCATTAGTTGGAGAGAGAGAAAAACACACCATAAGATAGAGTAAGAGAAAAGTAAGCCGCTTCTTCATTCAACGATGCGTTTATTCGAAGATCGTACTCAAATTTTCAGAAAATTCATGAAACGGGGAAAAGTGTTAGAATGGAGTGAGGGTAAACTGGCCTGACTCTGGCGAGCTTGGGACCCCCGGTGGCCAAGTTGCTCTGACGTCAGATTCTACAAAAAAAAACTACAAAAAAAGGGTCAACGCTGTGTGTGTAATCCGTGTAAGACGAGCGACTGTGACCCTTATAGCAAATGCGACTTTTTATGTTCTTAGTTAGAACAGCAGATCTAATAAGGCTCGAATTGAAATTTGAAACTTGTTCTTTAAAATCGTTATATTGAGAAAAAAAATATATTTCCGCCACCTAGCATGAGTGGAACAAGTTTTTGCTGCGTGCGCGCTAGCTCATCACTTCTCACCACCCCGGCGGCCGCTGCACACACATAAACGCGTTTTTAGCTTGCATACACGAACTACAGGTTACCTGATTGGCCAGAAAAGTTGCGTACTGGCAACTGATGGGCTAACAGAGTCCGTGTACGGAGTACACAACCCAAAAATGCGTAAATGTAAAACATTTTAACATAGCTTGAATTGCGACTTGAATGACGAAATTATCTTTCTCAATGCCAGCTTAGCCGTGCGGAACACATCTCTTTGTTTTTCGGTGACTGTTGCGCTACCTTTAGTGACAAGCTTGACAGCACTTCCTAACAATTTTAAATGACATGGGAACTTGTGCAAATAGAATTTTTACTTTTTTTTTACTGAATTGGCGTGACTACAAATATGAAATTAGTAGAAACAAAAGACAATTGATTCATAAGAGATGCACGGAAATAACAGAGAAGTCTCTCGCGTGTATAGTAGGTTGTCCTGAAAAAAAAATTTTGTTTTGTTTTGATCAAGCACCCCATAAACAAATTCTATTTTGCGGAGAAATAAATGCTCATATTTGTTTTATTTAAATAAAAAGTTTAAACCGCGGTCCTGGGGCCTAATCCGTCCGAAAATGATTAAAACTATCAATTAACGTTAATTTCCATAAAAATAATAAGAGTTTGGCAGGAAATACAACTGATGGTACCAAACGCAAAAAAAAAACTTGACCCAATAAAAATAAAAATCCTACCCCTACACGTGCAAAACTACCATTTATAGCAGTTAAATATTGAATGTTTTAACCCATATAAAGGGTAGTTTTTCACGCTTAGGGGTAGTATTTTTGTTCTAATTAGGTGAAGTCTATTTATTTGTAGGCGTCTAGTACCATCAGTTGCATTTACTGCAAAACATTCCCAGGACCAGGGTTTAAATCTTTTTGTTGAATAAAACAAAAATACGCGGAGCACAAAAAAAGAGACAGCAAAGCAACACCTCAGGCCTATCATATAGGCAAGAGGAAGAAGGCCTCCAGAGAAACTCCCCCAAACAGAGAGCTGAAACGGCAGAAGGCCCTGGAAACACAGGGCCTCACTTTCGCGCAGATGGCTAACAACGCCCTGGTAAGTGTTGCCGTTGCGTCGGATTATCCTGAAACCTGTCTAACTCTCGAAGAGTTGGACAGGCTGAGAGAGGATATCTCTAAAGAGATTGATGCGTTACCCCGCGAGGGTCGCGCTCCCAGATTCAACGATCTTGGGCGATGCTGAGGGACCCCCGCCTCCCAGAGAGTTGGAGATTCTAATTCGGCACTGCCAAGAGAACAGGATACCTCTGCTGTTTGGCTGTGATGCAAACTCCCACCATAAGGTATGGGGGAGCACAAACATCAATGACAGAGCGAGATACTTAATCGAATACCTAGCGGGCACTGAGCTGGAGATTCTGAATCGGGGTGATACTCCGGCATTCCAGATTAAAAGGAAGAGTGAGGTTCTCGATTTGACTCTATGCTCGGATGAACTGAGGAGCAAGTTAGTGATCTGGAGAGTCTCTGATGAAGAGTCTCTCTCGGAGCACAAATATATCTTGTTTCGGTTAACCCTAGGAAACCCGGTGGTTTCAAAGATCAGAAACCCCGGAAATACACTTTGGGACTCATATAAAGAGGAACTAAAAGGGAGGCCTATGGAATTCACCACAAACTATGGTACCATTGATGAGTTAGAGCACGTCGCGGATTTTCTGCGAATGACTCCCACAAGAGCATTGTGCAACTGGGCAAATAGAACTAAAATGCCTTTAGACTGGGACATCTGTAAGACAGTCCAGTATGAATACAATAAAAATATAAGAAAGTATAAACAGGAGGATTGGAGGGGCTTCTGTGAGGAATAGAAAGACATTACGGGAACAGCGAGGTTCCACAAGATCCTGGCTAAAAACTCGGAAGCTCACCTCGGGCAACGCTGAATCACCTGATGGAAGTTCCCCTCCTGGGTTTTCAGCGCATCCGAACCGACCAGGAGGAGGAAGGCTGGGGCCAAGAGATGGAGAAGGCCGATTGGAATTTCTCCGCCAAGGCCGTTGACAACAAAAAGGTGGAATGGGCCGTAAGGTCCTTCTGTCCCTTTAAATCACCAGTGGCGGATGGCATCTATCCAGCGCTTTTACAAAAAAGGCATGGATTTCGTCCTCCCACCACTGATGAAATTATTTAGGGCAAGCATTGCTTTAAAACACGTGCCATCGGCATGGATGGATGGTAAAGGGGCCTTCATTCCCAAATCTGGGAAGGAGGGTTACACTGCTGCAAAAGATTTCCGGCCGATCAGCTTAACGTCTTTTATCCTGAAGGCGTTGGAGAATCTGGTCGAGAGATATATCAGGGATGATGTGCTTTTAGCCTCCCCGCTGCACAGAGGGCCGCATGCTTTTCAGGCAGGCTGTTCGATAGAAACTGCGCTCCATGCTGTCGTGGCGAAATTGGAGCTGCAGCTGGAACAAAAGGGGTATGCTGTGGGCACGTTCTTGGATATAGAGGGTGCCTTCAGCAATACTCCTTCAGAAGTCATCTGTCGAGAGGCTTTGAGGTGTGGCGTGCCAGATCAGCTAGTAAGCTGGATATGAAGCATGCTACTCCGGAGGAGATACGAAACCAGATGGGGCGAAGGCCTAGTTAGGGGAATAGCGCCACAGGGTTGCACACAGAGGGGGGTGTCCTGTCGCCCCTCCTGTCGTATATTGTAGTGGATGGCCTCCTTCATAGGCTAAATAAAGAGGGGCACTATACCCAGGGCTATGCAGATGATTTTTTGTAATCCTAGTCAAGGGGGCTCATCTGGAAACGCTGATGGCTTCTCGGTAAATCCGGAAAAGACCAGCCTGGTAATTTTCACGAGAAATTACAGTGTCGAAAGTTGACGTTCCTGTATTCTGTGGCGGAAGGCTGACGTTTTGAGATTCGGTTAAATATCTGGGAGTAATCCTAGATAGCAAACTGAACTGGGCGGAGCACCTGGAGACCCAATGCAGGAAATTTGTCATTTTGGATGTGCATGAGAGCCTTTGGGTTGACGTGGGCCTAAAATGCTTGCATGGCTCTACTCTGCTGTCCTTAAACCAATGTTCCTACATACGGCCGTGGTCTGCTGACCACGGGCGGAACTTAAAACGATGCAGGACACAGGTTGCGACGACTACAAACGCTAGCGTTTAGGGGTTTGACGGGAGCAATGAGGACTACGCCAACAGCGGCGATAGGGTTTATGCTCTGTGAAGAACCCCTCCATGTTGCGATGACTGCAAGAGCGGCACACGCGATGGGCCGCCTGGCAAGAGTAAATAAATGGACTCAGGGGACTAGGCACACTAGGCTCGCAAGTGGCATCAACACACTGCCGATTCTAGAGATGAGGCAAGATAAAATAACAAAACGCTTCAACTTTACCAAAGCTTTCCGTGTCTGCATTCCAGGCAGGGATCTCTGTGCTGAAACATTAATAAAAGAAAACGCTGCTGGCAGGCAGATTACGATCTGCTCGAACAGCCAAGCGACAGTAACTGCAGTAGGGAAACCAGACATAACATCAGAACTGGGTATAGCGTACTGGGACTAGCGTCTGGCTGCGTCGGGATGACCATCAAAACCTGGATCCGAACAAAGCACCAGAAATACTGGGAACAAATCCAGGGTTGCCGATAGGCGAAATACATCCTGGGCTATACATACAGAATGGACAGAGCCAGAAAAATCCTGGGTTTACCCCAGAAAGGCGTAAGGACAGTGGTTCAGATGCTAACCGGGCACAACCTCTTGAACTATCATATGCGCGAAATGGGGTATAACTCCACGACAGAGGGCTAATGCCAGTGCCCGGCATTATCTAGGCTCAGGCAGCAAACCTTTGGGGCTCACTTTATGGAACCTGAGTAAATTACAACGCGATCAGTGATTGACATACTGGACTTCACCAAGAGGTCTTGGATCAACTACTGTAAGCGAATAGTTCAGGGTGTGACACAATAGGCTTTATAGCTTTAGCGCCAGGGGAGCTCCAAGGGGCTTCCCGCCGTCTTAAAACTAACTAACTAACTATTCTTGGTGCCAGTAAAGTTTATCATTTTTTTCATCAGCCTGTGTTATAAGGCAAACATAAATATGACAGATCAATAGAAATCTTTAAACTATAATAAATGTGTAGTTTTTTTCTATTTCCAAATTCAATATTTTGTTTCGGCATCAAGTATACATTTGTTCTCGCATTTGTTTCATTTTTTGATTATCGAGAATATTTCCTTTGTATTGGAATAGAAATCCTATGTTGAAATGAAAATAAAATCCTCTTATTCTAAAGCCAAGAATATCTTGAAATTCTTCTTTTTCGTTTCGTAAAATATAGGGCTTATTCTTGAATAAATAAGAAGTAATTTCTAGAAATGCAAGAGAAATCTAAGAACTTTTTTTGTAAATAAAATATCAGGCTGAAACTTTGGAAAATGTATGAGAAGACAATAAACTACGTTTACCTACTATATTCGAGGAGGAAATTCGCAAAAAATTATTTTCGAAGAAATTAAAACTGGGTGGATTTTTTGAACCTAAATACTTTTTTTATAAGTAAAATATCGGCTTCAAACTTTGAGAAATGCAAGAGCCGACAGTAAAGTACGTTTATGTACATCATTTGAGTATAAAAGATGCAAAAAGAAAAATTCCAACTAAATGTCACCAACGGTTCCCAGTTCGGTCGGTATTCGCTGTGAGCACGAAAATGCGAAGTCTGGCGGCCACTAAACGAAGCCAATAACGATTTCAATAATTACGTAATTCAAAATTGAAACAAGATATTTCACTCAACTTTCATGCTGGACACAACTTTTAAAAAATATTATTGTAAGAACACCGCATCATCAATCTTTGACAGCGTGGACCCCATATTTTAGATGTAGGCGAGCCAGCTGATAGAGCCTCGATTAGTGGCCGCCAGACTTCGCATTTTCGTACCCATCGCAATAACCGGAGTTGACATTTAGTTGGAATTTTTCTTTTTCCATCTTTTATACTCAAATGATGTACATAAACGTACTTTACTGTCGGCTCTTGCATTTCTCACAGTTTGAAGCCGATATTTTACTTATAAAAAAAGTATTTAGGTTCAAAAAATTCACCCAGTTTTAATTTCTTCGAAAATAATTTTTTGCGAAGTTCCTCCTCGAATAAAGTAGGTAAACGTAGTTTATTGTCTTCTCATACATTTTCCAAAGTTTCAGCCTGATATTTTATTTAAAAAAAAAGTTCTTAGATTAAAAAAAAAATTCGGAAAATTGAAGAAGTGAGGTCGGTAATATAGGTATTTGACTGTGTCACATGCCCTTAACTTGTACTTTTAAAAATCGAGAACTAAAAAGATTAATTTCAAGACATACCGATTCTAAGTCCAAAATGTGGGACCAAAATTGTGAAACAAAATCAATACGACTGAAAATTACTACTCAGGTGTTTTTCGGGTCGCTGATTTCGAATCAGAAGTCCGAATATCAAAACTCAAAATAACGGAACCAATATGGCTGAAGTTAATTATAAAACAAAACCTATATACGTGAACATTACTACTTTGGATTTTTGCAGGTCACTGAACAAAAATCATGTAGGACAGTGTTACGTGTAAGTACTATTACTGTTTGTTTCGAGTACAACGTGTAGCAGTGTATTTGCATCAGCGTGAAATACAAGGATGCGCAGAGTGCAATCTTTTATCCTTGAGTTTTTATAATTAAGAAATCCATCCATTATACGAGGTACGTTCAAAAAGTATCCGACCTTGTGCTCTAATTTTGTACCTAGTTGTGCTATCGTGAAAAACAGGTATTTACCACTTAGGGAGTACCTCTGTGAGGCCCCTTACTAAGTGGCATGGACCTGCGAATCTTTAATCGACTGGTCTACGCAGTTGCGTAAACGTCTAACCACTTGCGCTTCGCATTACAGGATGACGAAACGCACAGATCAAAAAGTATGCATTAAATTTTTGCCAAAAGTTCGAAATTCAGGTTCGGAACCCATCGTTATGATTCGTAAAGTATATGGCGATGAGTCTATGAGAAATATTCAAACTGAAGAGTGGTTTAAGCAATTTAGAAGTAGTCATACTTCAGTGGAATGTGACCCACACTGTGGCAGGCCCGCAACAGCCAAGTCAAGGCAATGCCCACTATTTTCTGCGACCAGGAAGGTATTGTTCACCATAAATACGCTCTAAAAGGTCAGACGGTAAACAAAGAGTATTACCAAGAAGTTCTGAAGAGATTGCATGACCCATTGAGAAGAAAACGTCCGCATTTTTGGGCAAGCGGCGACTGGCTTCTTCCCCACGATAATGCGCCAGCGCATTCATCGAACCTTGTGCAATATTTTTTGGCAAAACACAAGATTACACAACTTCGCCAGCCTCCGTACAGTACCGACGTAGCCCCAGTGACTTTTGGCTGTTCCCAAGATTTAAAATTCCGCTCAAAGGGTACCGGTTCAGCGACACAGAGACGATTGAAACGAATGCGCCGAGTGTACTGAAGGCCATTCCGAAAACTGACTTGCAGAACTGCTTCAGGATGTAGAATCACCGATGGGAGCATGTTGTTCAGTGGAACGGGGTTTACTTCGAAGGCTGCCATGAGCCGAATAACGAAGAATAATATCAGCGTAGAGTTATGAACGCAGGTCGGATACTTTTTGAACATACCTCGTATTATAAAGTTTAAATTACATCGAATTTTAAAAATTTCTAGCATCTTTATAGGTACCTTAAGAATCTATTCTCGGATCCACCAGTACTAAGACTTCTATCACGATTCGAACTAAAATTAGTTTTTTCTGCTTCTTTACGGGTTAGTAATGGGCTATACGCATCTTTGAGATGAAAACCACCTGAATTCTCGTTTAAGAATTGTTCGTCACTTTGTTCCGCTATCGGATGAACGATTTCTGATCCATAACTCAAATATGGCAGCAACTGCAGCTGATTACGCTTCAAAGTGTTCTGCGTTAAAACCTAAAAAAAATGAATTACAGATTCAATACACCTATATCATTTTTTAAATACAGAATATTGAGATATTTAAATTAGGAACATATCTATACCTTTTTTGAATTAATAGTTTCCAAGCTTTGAGGATGCAGAGGCAAGTTATTGTCATCAGAAGTATTAGCATTTTTACTAGATGCCCCAATAGTTTCGAGACTTTGGGGATGAACTAGTTGTTTTTGTGGTTTCTTAGTAATTACCTAAAACGAAATAAAAATCATACATAAATATTTTTGATGAAAAAATATTTAGTTAAAATATAACTAAAATTAGTAAGATACTTGTAGGGTAATTGAAAAGAAACTTTTTGTGGATATTTTTTTTTAATGCACATAAAAACAATTTGTTTTTGCTTAAAGATATGTTTTGTATAAACTTTGACTCACAAATAATTTAAATGTCAAATTGAAACATATTTTAGTTTATTAAAAAATTTTAAACAATTAATAACAAAATGACAATATATTGTAACGATGTTGTTAATTTTGTATAAGCCGCTCGGAACGGCCCTGTAGAAGAAGGGGTTGCCAAGCATTCATGTGCTACCTTGTTTGTCAGGAAGTAGTGTGCGCGGTACGAACTACTGCGAGTATACCTCTTGACCGCCCACCTACCTGAATCCAGACTTGGAATTCGACAAGGATCTCGAGGATCATCGTCGTGCCTTTTCTTTCACCTTCAACCCATTGGGTGTGATTTCCACCTCTTAATACCTGCAGGCCGATATGGATGTCATGTTGCTTTGTAGATATATAAACGTTTATTTTTTAGCCTGATGGCCTTAAAAAATTGACTTGCTTACACTTCCATTTTTTACAGAATTTTCTTAAAACTAACCCTTAAAACTAACCTCCTTCCACACCTTATCTCTAACGCCGCTCGCTCTTATCGCATTGCCTTCCTCGCTTCGCCTCGCCTCGCACGCATGTCCCTACTTTCTTGCTTTGCCTCGCATTACCAAACTCTGCCTCCGCGGCTAATCCCTAATACTTATCTACTATTTACAATATTTACATTTACTTATATTTACTTCCTCCTCTATTTACAATCTTTCCTTCTCCATTCCTCTTCCTCCTTCCTTCTCGTCTTCACCATCTTACACAAGAATCCCTTCACCCATGCTACTGCCCTTTTGTCCCCCCTTCCATGCATCAGTACCTCCATGCTTATCCCACTCCTTTCCACCTCTACGCATTCCTCCAACCAATGCTCCACTCTTGCCTCCCCCTTCCCACATAGTTCACACAACCTCTTTTCTCTAGCGAGCCAGAACCTATTATAACCCTCCATGCACCCACATCTCATCCTCGCTATAAGCTCCTGACTTCCTTTCTCTCCTTTTTCACACACATATTGCGCTCTCGCCCTTGGCATAATCCACACATAGTTCCCATTAAACCTTGTCTCTCTTATTCTCTCTTCCCCTGCTGTCTTCTCTCTCTCTATGCTGTTTTTCTTAACCAACTCATATACCTTCCTTCCTTCCTCATGCATCCTTCTCACTTCATCCATCTGCAGTCCATTCGTTCTAAAATACCTTTCTCTTTCAACCTCCATCTTCCCACCCCCTCTCCTGTTCTCCTTCTCCCACCAACACTCCCTAACCAGCCTACTTCCCCCCTCTTCCAAAAATTTCTCCTCATACTTACACGCCCGACTCTCCGCTAGAATCCCTACACTCGTTCTCCCCGTCTCCCTCCTGACAATATAATTAGGCGTGTTCCTTGCCATCTCCAGTGTCCACTTTACATACCTCTCCTGTGTCCTATTTACCTCTTCGCTTTCCTTCCACCACCACACCTCTACTCCATACAATAGGACACTCATCACTAGTGAGTCAAACAATTTCACTCTCCTTCCAAAATCATCTGCGAATAACTTCTTTTCCAACCCCCACACCTGCCTCATCACCACATTTGCCCTCCTCACTCTCTCTTTTATGCGACCATCCACTCCGCCATTCCTCCGAAACAAGAAGCCCAGGTACACAAACTCTTTCACCTCCTGCACCGCCTTTCCCTTCCATTTCCATTACCCTTCCTTTCCCCTTCCACCTCCTTTTCTGAAAACCATAACCTTGGACTTTTCCGCATTCAGTTCTAACCTGTTCTTATCCAGGTATCGTCTCAACCTCTTTATCATTTCCTTTAAGGCCTCCTCGCTTTTCGCCACCAACACTGTCATCTGCATACGCTAGCGACCAAATTCTAACCCCTCCTATCCTGACTCCTTCTACTACTCCGGCCTCCAGCTTACTTTCCATATCCGCAATTAAAATCGCAAAAAGCGTTGGGCTAAGCGGACACCCTTGTCTTAATCCCCTATCCATCCAGAATCCCTCCGAAAACCCCTGTCCTCCTCTAACCGTATCTTTGGTCTCTTCATATATCTCCCTTACCCTCTCGATCAGGCCTCTCTCCACTCCCCTGTCCTCCATCGCCTCCCACAACCTCCCCCTATCCACTGACGGAAACGCGCCTTTTAGATCCACAAAAAACGCATACACTCTCGACCCCTTCTTCGCTAATTCTCTATCCACAATGTGCTGCAGAACGTACATATTGTCGATAGTACTCCTACCTGCCCTAAAGCCCGCCTGCGTCTCCGGCAATATTCCTTTCCCCTCGACATCCTTCCGCAGCTTCTCCGCCACCACCATCGCGTATACTTTATACGCCGTATTCATTAGCGTAATTCCTCTATAATTTTCCTGCCTATCCCTATCTCCTTTCTTATACAAAGGTACTATTAACCCTTCTCTCAACCCTCGTGGGAATCCCTCCCCCTTCATACTTTCTTCACTACCTCCTTCAGCCTCTCCCTAACCTCTTGTGTACTAAACAGCCATGCTTCGTTCTCTACCCCATCCAGCCCTGCTGATTTTGACCTTCTTAACTTCCTTATCTGTTTTTCTATCTCCTCGTCATTCAACTCCTCCATCTCTGCCTCCCCCGTTCTTCTACTCCCATCATCTCTCTTCCTTGAATCTGAGCCCTGAAATGATTCTTTAAAAAACTCACGCCACTCCTCACTCCCTATCTTCTCGCTTATCCCTACTCTACGCTTCCTAAACCTATTTATTATCTTCCAGACGTCCCCCTCTGTCTTAACATTTCCTAACTCCTCCTCCAGCTCTTTCTCCTTTTCCTGTTCTTTCTTCTTACACATCAATCTAAACCCCTTCCTCATTTCTACGTACTCCTCCCTTTTCGCAGTACCCTCTTTCCACTTCTTATACTTCCCCTTCACCTTCCTTTTCATCTTTTTACATTCCCTATCCCACCACGGCTTCACCATTCCTTTCCTCTTCTTTTTAAATATCTTCTTTTGCACGCATCCTTTCACTTTCTCTTTTAAATCCTCCCATATCTCTTCCACCGTCTCCCCTTAGAAGCGTACCTTCCCTAACTGCTCCTTATACTTCTCTATCGCCTCCCTCGTCCAGCTAACCCTCTCCCCCGTCGACACTTCTTCCTCACCTTGCCTTCCGCCGTTCTCACCCCTTATCCACAACCCTAATGGCTGATGGTCTGATTCTACCCTCCCTTCTACTGCGAATCTCTCCATCTCCTCTCACCCTTGCATATTCATAACTACATAATCTATTACCGATACCCCCACCTTACCTACGTATGTGTATTCTCCCCCTTCGTCCCCAGTTGCCATACCATTTGCCACCGCCCAGCCTCTATCCTCCATCCAGTCCCTTAGAATCTCCCCCTCCTCATTTATTAACCTATCCTTCGAATTCCTTTCGAAGCTCTCCCCTTCCCTGTAAAGGCCCCCTTCCCTCCCCATCCTCGCGTTAAAGTCCCCACCCAGCACCACCATACCCTCCTCTCTTTCACCTAACAGGTCTTCCACCCTTTCTCTAATTCTTTCCATCCCATCCTTATTGTAGACTGTCACAAACTTACTGCTTACCCCTCCTATCTTCACTTTCCTCATTTGCACTCCCCCCCCCCTCTTCCTCTCCGTGAGCTTCTTCCTCTAATCCATCTCTAACCCCCGTTATAATTCCCCCACTAGCCCTTCCTTTCTTCTTCACTCTGACCGCCTCCTGGAGTCTCCACCTATACCCCCTTGGCAGCTTTGGCTCTATTCTATCCCATTCCTTTCTTTCCACCCACGTATCTACCAGTCCTACCACATCAAATTCCTGGATATACCTCCAGAACTCCTCATCCTTCTTCTTTACCCCTGCTACGTTCCAGTAAAGCACCTTCACAACTCCTCTACCCTGCATTACCCCCACCCCCCTACTTCCTACGAAACAAATTCCCCTGCACTTCCTTCAACACCTCTTTCTCCTCGTCCTACACCCACATTTTCTCGTCTATTTTTATTTTCCGATATCCTGCCTTCGCCGATCTCCCTTCACTCCTCTCCCTCCTAGCCCTGTCGTACAGCATTCTCTGTACATCCCTTTCCTTTCTCGTCAAATCGTGATCGATGAAAACTTCCTTATCCTTTATCCTATTTTTATTCCGCATTACCCCCCCACTTTTCTTCCCAGCTCTCCAACTCCACAACCGCCACTTCTTTCTCCTTTCTCCCCTCCAACAATATTATTTCTCCTGTCTGCCTTCTCCTTTCTCTCCATTCTCAATTCCATTGCCCTTATCCTTTCCCTATCCACCCTCTCCTCCTTTTCATTCCTACGCTCTCGCACTTTCTCTTCTATCATATTCCCTACCCTCTCCCAAATACCTTTAATCTCGCCCCCGCTACCCCCGTCTCCTATTTCCATTTCCGTCCTGCCTTCCACCTTCTCAAGCCTTTTTTCCGTCCTTTCTTCCGACACCCTAATCTCCTCCTCCATCTGTTTTATTTTAACTTCTTTTTCTTTTCTTTCCCTCTCTAACCCATCTACTCTCTCTCAGCTCTTCACCTCCTTTTCCCATTTCTCATCTCTGATTCTCAAGTCCTCCCTCATGCCCCCTGATCTCGCCTAACAACATCCCGAGAGCCTCCTTTTCCAACATCCCCTCCATTTTTTGGGGGGGTGACCTAGGTGTTATCCCGCTTTTTTTAAACGGGCTCTCGACCTCACTTTTCTCCGGACTCTCGTGGCTGTCTCTCTTCCTTTTCAAAAGATCCTCCCCGTCACTTGCGCTCGACGCTCTCTCCTTTACCATCTCGCTTCCTTCGTTGCCACCGTCCCGATTACTCCCTCTCCCCGACGCACCGCTCGACACCGGGCGACGCGTTGTTGGCCGTCGTGGCTTGTGAAAAATTCCCTCCCCGTCAGTTTCACTACCAGCACTGCCACTACTCTCGCTGCCCACCTCCCGCTCTGCCGCCGGTAACTAGGACCTATCCATGCAGTACCTTCCGCAACCGACAGATGTCTCTGCAAAAGGTTGGCGTCTTTCGTCGCCAAATTTTCCTTCTTTTTTCCCTTTTTTTTTCTTCAATTCCTCAGTCCCTGCAGACACCCCTTTCTCTCCCTTAGCATCCCCTGACTCTGCGAAAACCACCCTTGACCCCTCGAACGCCCAAGACTCGTGACCACGAACTCCCCCGAGTACTTACCAACCTAACCACACTTTCCCTATCCAACTAGATACCACCTCGCACCCACACAACCCTACTCACCTTCTCGGCTTCCACACTGACCCTCCACTCACATCTTCCACACAAATTCCGTAAAATTCTCTCACCACCTGTCACTAAACACCGTTGCTTCGTAAGTAAGCCCTCACTCTCGGGGTCTTGACCCTAATTTCTTTCTGGGATAATAAACCCGTTTTACTTAGCGCCCGAACCAAAAAATCGCCTTTTTTCTACCTCACAGAGAAAGATATAGACAATTTCTCAAAAAAAAAGAAAGGATTTTTTTTGTCATCCGATCATGTGCAAATTTAACTTTTATTTTAAAAATAAATAAAAGTGTCGACACATATCGCCGACGTTTCGACACGGCTTCGCGTCTTTCTCGAGGCTGTTGATGTAGAATGCAATAATTGTTGATGAAGTAAAATAACAGAAGTAAAACTGTCATTGTTCATAAAAGTCAAAAAGAAGTAAAAAGTTTAAAAAATTTTTGTTTAATACCTCTTGCGTAAAAGAAGCGGAGCTTAAAATGATTTTTGGTTCTACATTTTAAAAAATCGAAGACAGTAAAACGAACAAAAACTTTTAAATTGTAAAGGACCCCGCACGAAATATGAGTAAAAGGCCTTTCGGTCAAATTCGCTATAACTTTGGGGAATAATTCTTGATGTGATTCTGATCAAAATTTGTTATGGGCATAACCCCCAATAATGAAGTGTTTAGGTATTAGAAGCTCCGGAAGGTAGTAAAGTGTGTTATTCTTGTATTTGTGGTGACCGATACCTACAAGTATCTACTTCTTTACAACTGTAGTATTATTCTTATGTGATTGGGTATGAACAAGAGAAATCATGTGTGTGAGTGTGTGTGTGTGTGTGGGGGGGGGGTGAAGATAGTTCGTGTTTTGTGTGAGGATGAGTCAGAGAGTATAACTTTACATGAGAATGATGGTTAACGGTGTAGAAGAGTGATTAGGGGGATAGTGATATGTGAAAATGTGTGGGGGGGGGGGGTTGAGAGTTTTTTGTTCGTGTTTGGGTGCAAGTGTTTATATGAAGAGAGGAAGTTAGTGTGAGTGATTGACTATGTTGGAAGAGATTTTTATGTGGGAGGGTCAGTGGGTTGGGTTGATGTTAGCAAGGAGGGGGGATATGTATTAAATAGGTAAGAAAGTACAAATCTCAGCAGAAAGAGAGGGTGTTGATAAAAGCGATTAAAAATGAGGAAGAGGGGTTACACACTTCAACCTTACTCACTATCTCACCAATCTAGTACTCCCATCATACATACGCTTTCACGTACCCAGTCATACACAACATACCAATCATCTTTACACCAACATACAGTATATTAATCACCTTCCACACTGAAAAATGCACAACATCTTTTATGCTTACACTCATTGACTTCCAACCCTCAAACTAACACTGACACGTATTCATTCACACACATCGCATATTGTATAAAACAAAAGTAATAACCCCTCCACCCTTATTTTAACCTACACTTCAAACACTCTTCCTCATTTTCAATCGCACTCATCAACACCCTCTCTTTCTGCTGAGACTTGTATTTTCTGACCTATTTAAAACATATCCCCCCTCCTTGATAACATCATACCAACCCACTGACCCTCCCACATAATAATCTCTTCCAACATAGTCAATCATATACACTAACTTCCTCTCTTCATACAAACACTTGCACCCAAACACGAACAAAAAACTCTTACCCCCCCACATTTGAACATATCACCCTCCCCCTAATCACTCTTCTACACCATTACCCACCATTTGCCTTTACAGTCATACTCTCTGACTCATCCTCACGCAAAAGACGAACTATCTTCACACCCTTCACACACAACAAATACCCCCCACACACACAATCACACACAAACACACAGGATTTCTCTTCTTCGTACCCAATCACGTAAGAATAATACTACAGTTGTGAAGAAGTATATACTTGTAGGTATCGGTCACCACAAGCACAAGAATGCACAACAGCCTTGAGAAAGACACAAAACCGTGTCGAGAAAGTTATATCTATATCACGTTTGAAGAAAGTCTGATCCTGAGAGTAAATTTTGGACTTCTTTATAAGTTCTCGAGATTGTTGTCTTTTGATCATCATATATATCATAGAGAAAGCTTTGCAATATACAGTAATAATTTCTAAAAAAAAAATTAAATTCGTTTAATTAAATATTCCTTAATTAAAAAATCTCTGCTACAATCTTGTGTGTATGCGTGTGCGTGTTACATTTTTAAACACTTTATGCTATTTTATAAATGGATTCTTTATAAAAAAAACTTTTTCCATTAGAATAATTCTAGTTTATGCAAAAATTTAAAATATTCCTTTATTTGAATTAATTGAACAATAATATTAATACTTTTCGTTGAAGTTGAAGGAAGTTATGGTTAATTATAATATTTTGAAAATCGGTTTTATAGTCAAGCTTTTCTCAGAACCTTAATTCAATGTTAATGCAAGAATATAAAAGATTTTTCGATTCGAGAAGAATCGATTGATCTACAATATTAATACATTTTATTGAAGAGTAAAGAAGTTAGTCATTTATAATATTTGAAAAAGATGTTTTTTACAGTAGAACTTTTTTCATCAAATTAATTAAAATTTGAGGCAAGAATAGAAAAGACTCGTTGATTCGAGATGAATCAATTGATCTACTTGTATTTTTGTATTTTTACTTCCTCTATGAAGAAGGAAATATATTTGCTAATTAGTCACAATAAGGAAGCAAAGTGCTGATCAAATTTTCACCATACCATTATAAATACAAGCAAAGTGTAAACACCCAAGATCGAATTTACAGCAAAGCTAAGAATAGAAAACACAAAATACTTGGCAGTTATACTCCAAACTCTCAGACGCTTGAGTTAGATATTAAGAATATTTCGCATGACATTGGGATCCGTGGTCTACCATTTCGCCATCTGGTGGTAACCTACTTTTTTCACTCTTTTTCTCCATTTTGATTTCTTTCTTCATTTTTGTTCAATAGTTGAAAAAGAATGGAAAAAATGGTGGACGAGATTTAAAAAGAATAGGTTGTCACCAGATGGCGTACAGCAATGTAACGGTTCCCAATATAATTCATGGCCTTGTCATATAGATATTGATGATTTAATTGTACAATGATTTACCATGTTGAATGTTTCTATTATTTCTTTATTTTGTATGAACACTCGAAATAATTAGAAAAGATAGTTTTAGAGGATAGGAAATGCAAGGTCTCATTGGTAATCAAATGGTTTTCGCCCAATGCTCATTCTCCTTGAAGGTCTCTCTCTCTCTGTTTTTTTGAGTTTCAGGCGCTTTCCTTTTCGTGAGAGCGGGGACTCAGGTAGTGGCGTGAAGCTCCCTTGTTGAGTTTTGGGAGTTTTTCCGGGCTTTTCATTTGCTATCAAGGTGTAGGCGAGGGTAGACATTATCGGTTGTTGCAATGATTTTAATCAAGTGTGTTTCTTCTAGGCAATTCAGGTATTTGTGCTTTCAAGTAAAGTCAGTGTGTTATTCATTCTTTCGATTCCTTGATTAGTGATTTCCCGACTCGATCATCTTCTGGTGTTGTGGGAAGTGACGAGTCGGATGACGTATTGCTTCCGGCCTCGTCGGGATCGATCGTTCGGTGAAAATCGTGGTCGTAGCTTCCGGAGGCTACATCTGTGCCAATTTTCTCCAACAACCCAAAACCTTTTTTGGGTATAAAAGGAGCACCTTGTTGGGTAGGCTCAGGAACCCGTATTTTGGATTAACTCGATAACAGGTATTTTGAAGTTTTCAGTAATAACGGTGATGAATTGTCTAGTTTCCTTTTTTCATCGACTTTGACATGACCAAACGTGATTCCTTCGCTACCCCACGCCAGTCCGTCATAATTCATTAACATTTTTGGTCCTTCGACCAGGTAATAAAATTAATTAGAAGATGTTATGATTGTTGTTATACTGGTCCAAAATTTATTAAGAAACTTTCACGTTTCGCCCTTCGACGAAGGGCCTCCTCAGCCGTATAAATATGTATCGCCTAGACACAGAAGACATAAAAAACTATTACATTGTATAAAAAACAAAGTAAAAATTTCCCTTATGTCAATTCTTTACCATTTTAATTAAAAGAAGACATTAAAAGATCCTGGAGTAAGGAAAGATCCTGGAGTAAGTCATTTCAGCCGACTTTTTGTTAAAAATTCTAGTCATGTAATATTTTTCCAAAACTGATGTAGTGGATGTTAAAAAAAAAATGAAACGACTTGCATATTCTATTGGCATTATCAGGATATAAAGATAAAAATGTTGGTGGGCCATCAAATTATCCTTTCAGCCAAACAGAATCAAGTGACATTTCTTAAATACAGAAAATTCATGTCGTATAAACAAGGTAGTTACAGAATAAATTTGATTCGCTGCTCAATGGTCTGTTATGTGCGCATTATATATCCCACGTCATAAATGAGATAGGGAAACGGATTCTCTCTTATTATCTTATCGCATCGTATCTATATAGTTATTTTCTAAAGTATGGAATCTTCATTCATTATAAATTAGATATTGTAATTTATATTGGGTTGAAATTAATTCTATGAACAACAGTATGCTATAGAATCAATAGCTATTAGTGTTATTGATTAAAAATTATTAGAGTTATTAATTAAATGACAGTGTGATTGTTCTCAACATTGCAAATGTCTCGAGACAAGCTCTCAGGCATGACAACCATATTGCTAGCGGATTGTTTGCAACATTGCGAACGCCTGCAGACAGGCTCTCAGGCAT
>CAKNYM010049362.1:95153-105493 GCA_932195095.1 Andricus curvator
AACGCCTGCAGACAGGCTCTCAGGCAGGACAAACTTACTTACTGACTCTGTGATTATTTGCAACACTGCAAACGCTCTCAGGCATGACACGACATAATGATGGTTGATTGTTTGCAACATTGTGAACGCCACGAGACAGGCTCTCAGGCATGACAGATATATTGATTGTGGATTTGTTGCAACATAGCAAGCACCGTGAGACAGGCTCTCAGGCATCGCTAACTTATTCACGATGACAGATTATGTATTTTTTTTGTTATTTTGTTATTCAATTTTGCTTGAATTTTTATTAGAGTTTAACAAGATAACCTAGGCTCTAGCTCCCCTGGTCTCCGCATCACATGGGAGGTTCAATACTTGCTTTCTTGCGTTCTTATTTCCTGTTGTTCTGTGTTCGCAAAATTAAATCCCTGACAGGGGTTCTATTTTGTCATTAAGATTGGTTGCAGGTCTACAAACATCACACAGTTTATGAAGATTTATGGACATATCTCATCAGGAGAGTCATGGACCTTTCGAAGGGCCAATTATCGTTGGTAACCTTGATGACAAATATAAATAACACTGTGTTTTTTTTTTTGCTGAGCGACAAAGAATCATTCCTGGATTGCTCCGCAGCCAGATTCAGTTCTTGAGCTTATTTTTCAGATACGCAGATCCCATCATTCGAGCTTGTAGAAAAAGATGCCATTGCCAGGAAACTATATTTCACTGAGTATCAGTTCGACTCTATCCAAGCTGTTTACGTCTCCCTCTTCGACAATCCTGTATTTCACACCTCAGGAGAATCTCTGCAAGGAGCTCAACAGATACTCGTTTCCATATGTCAACGATTGGAGAAGGACACCTTGCTGGCGAGGAATATGCGCGCTTTATGTCTGACTATGACTGGTTGTTGCAATGATTTTAATCAAGTGTGTTTCTTCTAGGCAATTCAGGTATTTGTGCTTTCAAGTAAAGTCAGTGTGTTATTCATTCTTTCGATTCCTTGATTAGTGATTTCCCGACTCGATCATCTTCTGGTGTTGTGGGAAGTGGCGAATCGGATGACGTATTGCTTCCGGTCGCGTCGGGATCGATCGTTCGGTGAACGATCGTGGTCGTAGCTTCCGGAGGCTACATCTGTGCCAATTTTCTCCAACAACCCAAAACCTTTTTTGGGTATAAAAGGAGCACCTTGTTGGGTAGGCTCAGGAACCCGTATTTTGGATTAACTCGATAACAGGTATTTTGAAGCTTTCAGTAATAACGGTGATGAATTGTCTTGTTTCCTTTTTTCATCGACTTTGACATGACCAAACGTGATTCCTTCGCTAACCCACGCCAGTCCGTCATAATTCATTAACACAAGAAATTGAAATTACAACTAGGTTCAAAAAATTTAAAAGAAAAATATATTTTGGTTAGTATAGGAAAAAAATCAGAATATCAGACCAGGTAAAAAATGGTTATCTCGTAAATTTTACGATAGTGACAAGGCATTCTAACCTCAGCTGTCAGAATACTTAAAATTCCGTGCCGCGCAGCCCCGAAAAAGTGTTAGTCTTTCTGGCAACTCACATCGCAAGCGCGGTACGCTGTTCGTCCGACGGTTGTAGACTTTGACGTTGCGAGAGCGAACCAATCGCGCGAAGCCCCTCCCAGCGACATCGACGAAACGATCCTCGCTAGTGAACCCCCACTCTCCTGTGTCGCGAGTGGTGCGCCGCCGCTGAAGCGAAGCCCATAATAATACGGTCCGCGAGACCAAGAAGACAGATCTCCACGGGCTTCGGCCCAAGCCACATCTCCCTGGTTTCTCCACTCCAAACCTTGCCCGAGCGAAGAAGACCCAAACCGAGGACCCCCCCCCCCCTGGATCTCCCTTCATTCCACCCGACTGGCAAATCGTCTCCATTACCGTCCCCACAAGTGGACCACCTACCACACTCGTTGCCCCCAGTAACATTTTCTCGAATCCAAGGTACGCGATACCCCCTCCCCCGTTACCTCTCAAACTCAAAAATCCCAATACCTACACGGCTATAGTAAGACGCGACCTTCCAATGTAACTAGTATTAGCAATAAACCTTTCACTTTGATTTTGAAATTACTTTGCTTTTTTCCGTTTGTAAATTAGTTTCCCTCTCCCATTTAATTTACTAACTTTTGAATCAGTCTCAACCCACAGACTGACCTCAAATGGTTATAGTCTTTAGCTTTAAAAAAATTCCTCTCTAGCTCCGCTGGGATTCGAATCTATAAACCTGGGTTCGAATTCCAGCAGAGCTAGAGAGGAACTTTTCACAGCTAAACTGTAATCATTTTGTTTCGTACTAATAGATCAAAAACCGTCATTCTGTGGACGAAAAAAGACAACTTATTCCCTACGCTTGTCGACGACACAACATCAAAACTCAAAGGTGACTTCTCTCGGATCGCTATCAACTGGGGCGTAGCTCGCTATGATAAATAATCTTCTGATTCCTACCTTCATTCTAGCCCACAAGAATTTGGGAGATACAAAATCATGATCATTGAGATGCTGCCTTGCTTTTTCATGCATAATTAAACCGACATCTTGACTACGATTTGATTTTCCTTCGTAGTCTTCCTTACGTGCATAGTTTCTCGTAGTTCTCTTAAGATCATTCACTCATCTAGCATTCCAAACACCCAGTCTCCATTTATCGCCTGAAACTCGACCTTTACGTTTACCGTGCTTCTGCATTTCGTGAAAGTTTCAGTCCATTCCGAGGCTACTTTACTGTTTGTATTATTCATGTTTAGATTGTACACACAAATACCAACTTTATGCGCGAAATTTGTTTTGCGAGTCGAAATCATGTCCAAGTTAAGTAGTGATTCGTCGTATGGTGGACAGTCTAGTTGTAACGTCAGTCCCACCAAACACTTATGTTGCTGGGGAGAGGGGGGGGGGGAGGCAGAGAAACGATACCGAGAGTCTCAATTGTTTGGTGATTTATACTTAGAAGGTCACCAGCCTTCAGCAGCATTGTATTAGATAGGAGTGCATATGTCTAAATATCAAGAAATTTCAGCATTATTTGAAGTTTTTAGCTTTAAATATTTAACTTCAGCAACATTAATATAAATTGGTATACAAGAACAACTCATCTTCAAAAATAGGCTTCAGGATCTTCTATTTTCTGTTCAATTTCCAGTTTACACTTGAGTTACGCGGCTATAAAGCATTTATGAAGTTGTCTGTGTACAGGAACACAGTTTAAAGAAAAAATAATCAAACTGTAACATTTTATATTTGGCTTCTTTCCTATTTTCGAATAAGCGACTGACTCTTTGAAGCACTGCAGCCAGCCTGATTTTCATGACAATGGACGGCCCATGAGAAGAGTCCAATTACAAGTGCGTCTCATTTTCAAGTTGAAAACGTTGAAGATATCGCGTGCTTTAAAATTTGTATTTGGAAATACCTTTGGATATGTAAAAAATCTTGACATACTGTGATTAAAATATTAGCATAAAAATTCAGTTGAAAGTATTAATTAATCCCTCGAAATTCTCAAAAAGCTCTAACATGTGAGAAATACTTAAAAATTTCGAAATTCCCTTGAAACTATAGAAATGAATTAAAAATTCCTATGAATAGAGAGCGGAAAAATCTTAAAATATTTGAAAATCCTGGAAAATCTCATGAAGCATTTCAATTTTCTTCAATAAATTCTTTAAAATTCGATAAAGAGTTATATATAAATATATATATATTGAATTTGTTCGTGCTTGAAGTATTAAAATAGTTATAATAATTGAACTGCAATATTATAAGTTATAGGGAGAGTTTAAAATGCATTTAGGAATCTTTGAAAATAACACGTCGAGATCAGTTTAATTTTCGAGTTTTCAACCGCTTTAAAGTATCTTTAAAGATTCCACCTCCCCCACCTCTATCATTACATGAGGCACGAATAGTCTAAATTGTTATCAAGAAATTTCAGTATTATTATCAGCTATCATCGGGAATATCTTGGCTCAAAATGTGGCGACGGTATGCTAGAGTGGAAATAACACCGTCTTGACATGCCAAAATGGAACCCTCCGTGCTCGACTTCAATCCGGGTGATTTAAGGAAAGCATATGTTAGCTCATACGACAACGACTGATCTTCCTCCGCTGCTTTGTACAGAAACGCCCCTTTTCCCACATCTTCGTGTTTCCTGAACATTTTAAGAGGAGGGTCTTGTCCATTTGCGACTATATGTGCTGTACCCAGAATAATCCTGCTGTGAAGACATTCAAGATTTAGTATTCCGCGACCACCTAGGCGGCGTGAGATGTAAAGTCGCGGAACAGAAGACTTAAGGTGCATGCTTTTGTTCATGTGCAAAACCTTTCGCGTCCCGATATCAAGGGATCTGAGCTCGTCCTTCGTCCGTGGAACCACTCCAAATGAATAGAGTACTACCGGTACGGCAAGCATGTTCGTTACAGATACTTTGTTCGTCGCCGACAGTTCGGAAGACCAAATCTGCCGCATGAGACGTTTGTATCTGCTTCAAAGAGTATCCTTTATAGATGTCGCGTCCTGAATGCGGCTCTGTGACACGCCCACACTGTAAAAAAATCTTTTGTGATATTTACAATTAGATTGTAATTTCACGAGCAGTGTATTTTAAATTACAATGTATAACCTGGTAAATATACCAATGTCGCTCCGAAATTCACGATCTACTCCAACTTCACCCCATGGAACAGTATGAAATAACTGTCCGATGTAAATTTACTATGTCTGACGATGGAAATTATTTGATCAGCGTGGCACGTAGTCAATTTACGTTAGTGAATAAATTTAAATATGCTTATAAATTAACACTTTTTTTGGTAAAGTTGCAGTATCTAGCATAATTTCACACACGGGTAGTATTGTTACGTCTTGGCATCCTGAGAAATTACAAACAGGACATAAATCGACAACCCATCGACAAACTGACAGAAAGACATGGCGCTTTGGACTTTATCATAAAATTACGTCTCAGAGCCTCTAATATTGCTCTAATAGTGATGAGTTCTATGTGAATAAAAAAAATATGTCTTTTTTATTCAAAACGATACCTGAGAAAAGTAATATGCGCTTTATTTATCCTGATACAGTGTTTGAAAATTTATAACCTCACGAACATAACCTAAAAATTGAAATGTGGTCCTGACAATTTACGTCCTGCATTTTTTTTTACAAAAGTGTGTAAATTTACATCGTCGCACGTAGGTCAAATAATTTCCATCGTGGTACGATGTAAAATTACACCAACTTTTTTTACAGTGCAGGTATGTATAGGTCTCTCCAGCGCTAAGGTGTCTTATAGCGCTTCTGTCGACGAGCTCAGGGTCTTCGGGGGTGCCATTAAGTTTTCCTTTCTTCAAATTAACCTTGGCGCATTTCTCTAACCCGAACTCCATTTCAATCTCTTGAGTGTACTCTTTGACAATGTCTAGAGCTAGATGTAGTTTCTCTTGATTTCTAGCATAGATCTTGAGATCATCCATGTAAAATACATGAGTGACCTTATGCTTTCGATCTCCAGATTTTCCGCAGAGGTAACGTTCGGAATGGCAAAGAGCGAGAGATAGTGGCAATAAAGTGAGACAAAAGAGGAGAGGGCTGATGGTGTTGCCCTGAAACACATCTCTCTGAAAGGTGACACTGTTAGTGATCACACGATGTTTTCCAGATTAGATAGTAAATCTGGTTTTCCAAAGCGGCAATAATCTCTATATGCACCTCACGATGTGTGGATAAACCTTTAAGCTTTCCAACAGACAGATGATGAGTCTAGGGGAGGTTGAATCAAAAGCTTTCCGGTAATCAATCCAGGCCATCGATAGGAATCGCTGATAGGATGCTGCGTCTTTAAAAACACATCTATCGATGAGCAGGTTCTCCCGACATCCTGCTACGCCTTTCTTTGAGCCACGTTGTTCATACATCTCTTGCCACACAGGTCCAATTGTCCGAACAATCCTATCATTTAGGATAGCTGTAAAGATCTTATACAGTGTGTTCAGACAAGTTATTGGCCTGTAATTCTTAGGGTCAGCTGAGTTGCCCGTCTTCGGCAGGAACACTATGCGCCCTTCCACCAAGCACTCCGGAATATGCTCTTCCGACTTTACATATGAGGTGAAAATTCGGGCCAGATGCAGGCCCTTGAAGCTATTTTTATTCTTTGAGCCCTCTTCAAGAGGATGTTGGACTTTGTAGACTTCTCTCCAAAATGCTTCGACCTCCTCTGGTTTGGGCGGATGGTCGACAGTAACTGGAGGGCCTTGAAAGAGTCGAGATGGGTCAGACAAAAACTGTTGATTTTCTCTGAATGCGGGACGCGTACTGTCTTGCCCAGCCTATCTTTGTGCTGAGTTGCTGTATTCGTCTTTTAGGTCTTATGATCAACCCTTGTCATCCAGTTCAGTCAGATCTTAGGACTTGGGAGAAACCTGAATGTTGATTTTTCTCCGTGTCTTGAAGCATCGTTCTTCCTCTACTGGATGCCTGTTCGCGGTTGGTCTCAGTGTCGCCTCTCTTTCTCTGTTGCCGGCACCACAGAGCATGCAGTCGCGCCATGTAACCTTTTCGTTCAGGGGCTCCCCCAACTCTAGGGTAGTCGGCATTGTTGTCCGACCCATTGTCGGGAGCCCTGCTAATATTATAAGCCCACCTTAGAAAAGGAAATTTTTCACAGGCCCATAACCAGTGAAGTGGAGTCGTCTGGCAGCATATGTGCTCATGCTAATGGACTTAAATAATACGAATTATTCGGTTAAGTCACCAGTATCGCACAGTGCCACCCACAATAGGCCTCTCTCGGATGGAGGACATGGTTTAGTTGGCAGTGGCAATAGGACCGAACCGAGGCGACGCGACGACCAGGCAATGGCCCTGGAAAAACGCGAGAACATCGATTTCAATGGTCAGACCAACTCAGGAGGGACATCCTTACCTGTTGGCAAAGAAGCTCACCGGCGCGAAGAGGATTCATGCAGAGGTTACATGACCGTTGGATCGATATGCACCCGGAATATGCTCATAAAACGCCTCAGTATTTAAGAGATCAGGTATCCTTTTTGCGCAAAAACGGATATGAAGCTATGAAGATATGAAGATATGAAGATATGAATCAGCAAGAAGAAGAGCAACATCCTCCAGCGAACATACCACCCGTCCCAGCAAGACCACCTTTACAGATAGCCGATAATGCCAACATGAGAAGTAGGAGATATATCCACCAAAAAGTCTTTCTCAGGATGGACAAATTAGCTGAAGCTAATACTGCTCTCCCCGATTTAATCCCCGAAGATGTTAATCTCTGGAATCTGAACTGTGTAGTTTACGAGAAGGCGGTCTCTCTGCTTAGCGACAATAGAAGAAACGATACTTCAGTATACCTGAGTAAGACTCACGAGCGTATTGCACAGCTTCCGTTTAAAATGGAAACGGCGAGACGGCATACATCAAATACTCAGTGCGTGATTAGCTACATAACATCAAATAAGACATCACTCCAGAAGTTAGGAAACTTGCTCGAAACTTAACGAAAGCAAATCACACGCTGAACAAGTGTAAACTGTTGACCATCAAGCAGCACTGGACGCAAAAAATAAGATCTCTTTCAACAGCGAAAGAGCGCCTTGCACGGGGAGTAAAGTGGATTCAGGAAACTTTCACCTTTTCTTCTCATCCTTCCCGCCTGTTCAATAAAACGTCACGTGTCGTTAAAAATCCGCCTAGTCGAGAAGAGATTCAAGTCTTCTGGGAGCAAGTATATGGAGATGCTTATCAGCGAAATGAAGAAAGTTATCGCTAGAACTAAGAACTTTTCAGCGCCAGGGCCAGATAAAATCAACAACTTTTGGTGGAAGAAGTTCACTTGTACGCACCAACATCTAACTCGTATATTTACTACTTTCATAAACGGAGAACAACCCACATCCTGCATCACAACAACAACATGCATCCTCAAAGAGAGGATATTAACATCTATCGAACCGGTATGGAGTGCAATAGTTAAACAACGTGGATGCAAGAGAGGGCTGGCAGGTTGCAGGAAGAACCTGTTAATAGACAGGTGTATTACCCAGGACTCAATCAGGTATCGACGCAATCTGTCCATGGCTTTGATTGACTACCGTAAGGCATTCAATAACACGAACCATGAGCTACTTATTAAGCTCCTTGAGTGCCTGGAGGTGCATCCGAAAATAGTGAGATGGATAAAAGAGCTTATGCTCTTGTGGCAGACAAGATTTGTCATAACATCTGACAAAAGACAAGTGACTACCAGCTATATCACATATAAGAGGGGGGTCTTCCAAGGAGACTCTCTAAGTCCGAAACTTTTCTGCATCTCCCTCTTGCCTCTATCTATTGTGCTCCGAGGCAAAAGCTCTGGATACCTATGTGGCCCGCCGAACAGAAGAGAATATAAGGTCAACCACTTTTTATACATGGACGACTTTGCTTCCTCGAAAGAGGACCTTAACATCCTTGTGGAGGCGGTAAATAGGTACTCTAAAGCGATTGACATGAGCTTCGGACTGGACAAGTGTGCCTGCGTACACCTGCACCAAGGAAGACTAGAAACTACATCATCGCGTCACGATCAGGATGTTCAAATCATAGGCGGGAATAACATTCAGCATCTTGGTAATGGAGAAGCATATACATATCTTGGAATACCGCAAGCGGAAACCCAAAATGTGCGTGTGTTAAAAACGGCCCTTGAAAAAAGGTATCGTCAAATTCTCAGAAAAATTTGGGCTTCCGAATTATCTGGAAAGAATGAGATCCAGGCGACCAATATGCTGGCCGTTTCTATACTGCTCTACACGTTCGGTACAGTACAATGGAACGTCGATGAGTTGAAGCAACTTGACCGAAGCACACGCAAGATGATGACAATCCATCGAAGTCATCATCCTAGATGGTCCGTAAAGGGGGTAGAGGCTTGCTAAGCTTTGAGTGTCTTCATCGAAGAACGTTTCTGGTTTTAAGTAGCACAGATTCTCTGATGCGACTCGTACATCAACATGAAGTCGTCAATGCTGCGGCGTTTCTATACCGTGCCGTTGATAGGGCCGCAGAGGAGCTTGGCCTCCCATTTGACTCCAGCGACACTACACATGTCCTAGCACCATTAACACCTTTGGTGCTCAAAAATCGTGTACAGGAAGCAGAACATACGCTTCTACTAAGAGAACATGCTGACAAGCCCCTTCATGGTAAATTCTACGGCATCATACGTAGAGAAGAGCTCTCGATGGGTCTGTCCAACATGTTTCTCAAGTCTGCTGGATTGAGATAATGAATAATGAATGTACCTGTAGGCGATAGCAACTGCCGAGCGTGCAAGCAAACGCCAGAAACACTTGAACAAGTTCTCAGTGGACCTGGCCCAAAGGAATGCTTGCGAAAATATGTTTTCTTTACACATACATGCAAAACCCTCGTTTGCACACCGTTTGAAGACATCGAAAATGGCCGATTCCGCACTGCGTGCGAAAGCAATTAGCAAAATCCCCAACATCGATGACCAAAACGCTGTCACCGGTTAGCAAAATGGTCTCCACGGTCACCAAAACATTTTGGCCACCGGTTGCCATCTAGCGTCGTAAACGGTTACTATACGAACATCATTTTGGGTGAGGTTGGGTTTATTTCGTTCGTGACAGTTTGTTTTCGTTCATTTTCTTTCAAGTAATTCGTTGCATAAAGATATTTTTTTGTCTTGCGGGGGGCTCTGCCCCACGAACCCCCGCGGGGGCTCCGCCCCTCGGCCCCGCCCGCTCGGGTTTTACATAGTATTCTGTAAAGAAAAATAGTGATCGATAGCCTCGCCTCGGCTTCACGCGGCTCCTTCACACGAGCAGTGACCAAAATGCCCGTTTGACCTCTCGTATCGAAATATACTATTTCTAAAGTTGAAATAGTTGAAAAGATTTTAAAAACAGTATACTCCTACTGTTGATGTCTTCAGGCATAAATATTACGCTAAACAGTTTTATAACCTAGACCCAAAAAACAAGTCTTAGCATTTATGTATTTCGATTTTTTTAGGAATAAGCGTACACTTTCAGCTTGTTGAGAAAATATTGAAAGAAAATGACGTCGCATCAATATGGCCGCATGGCGCGAGAAAAATACAAGTTGGAAAGGGGCATGCATTTTTCTTTTTTAAATAAAAATTCAAAAAAGCCTGTTTTGAATTAAATTCCTTCTTTACGTATTTTTAGAATAAAAGTTAGTGGATGACACTATTTCTAAAAAACTGTTATAAGAGTTCAATTTTGGTAGTTGAAGAGAAATTAAAATTTCTATTTAAGGCCATGTG